>JAJIBD010027505.1:0-14452 GCA_021461705.1 Cryptotis parvus
GTGATCGGGGATCATATGGGATGCCGGGGGATTCAAACCCTGGCCGCACAGGCCAGCCACTGCAAGGCAACGCCCTACCACTGGGCTATCACTCCGGCCCAGTATTGTTATCTCAGTCTTCTGACTCCTGGTTTCAAAGAGAATTGCATGATCCTGGGACCAGGAATGTTGAGAAAGGGCCTTAGGATGAAGTCGGATAGGTCAATGGGGAGAACTGGAACTGCTGGCAAGGAGAAACTGTGGGCTTTCTCTCAGGTTGGCAAGGGGAAACTTATATTGCTCCTTCATAAGGATATCTCCCCTTCATTGCCAAATTATTTTTCATGGAGGTAGTCTCTTGTTTATTTTGAACTTAAAATGCATTGGAACTTCCTTCGACTTGGGACTAAGTGTTTTGTATACACATGTTCTTGTGCACTCAGGGATATTTTGTATCAAGCCTTCAAACTTGAACAAAGAAGATAAACTATACAGATCCTGATGCCTGCGTAACCAAACCACCAAACTATTGTTGTAGAGAGCTCCTGATAGGGCACCACTAAGGAGTCTTCATGACAGTTCAGTCAGTCTCAGTGTACTATCATTGCAGGGCATCAAGCCCCAAGCATGGCTTTTGGCTCTTCTGGAGTCAGTTTAAGCATGTTGAGTCTCCCAATTTAGGCCCATAACCAAAAGTAGGTCAAGGGGAAGACACGAGTAGCTCTCAAGTTTATGGATCACCACACCATTTTCTCTAGTCTGAAGCACTAAATTCTACAACTAAGTATCGTGGAGATTCGGTTCTTTAGCTCAGTTGACTGTTGAGGAGCCAAACTGTTGACTGGCTCTCAACAGTCAAGATAGAAGGAATGTTTTCATGTTTGCTTAATGGCAGTTGAGCGCCCTTCCTAGAGCCAGAGGTAAGTCCACATTGATATAATGCCCTGTCCATATAGAAAATTGGTCAGCCAGTAAAGACAAATATATCCAAAGGTAAATGTGACAAATCTAGGGAAGACAAATAAATGTCATGTCATATTTTATTATGCCAAATAAGGAGTTCCACACACTTTTTTCAATATGTGTTTGTATTTATGAGTGAATTCTCAGAAAGAGAAATGTGTCCGAGAGAGAGAGAGAGAGAGGAGAGAGAGAGTTGATAAGATAGTGAAAGAAGTTGCTGAAGGATTTGTCCAATGCAGGAAGCAATCAGGAATACAAAGCCAGGTATCTGTACAATTACATTGCCATGTCCCAAGGTTAATGATTATACCTCCTTCCATCAAATGGGAAAGGTGATGGCTGTGTAGAAGATCAAATACCAACATCAATCCTGAGCCTAAAATATGCAGTGTGGATTGTTATCTATGAGATGCTCAAGACTTGAACTTGGGAACATAATTTGTAGTACCATGTCCATGTGGCTCATACTAACCTTCCTGGTTGGTGACTTAATTGTTTACAGAGTTTCTTTTGTTTGGGTGTGGGGGGTCATACCAGGCAATGCTCAGGGTTTTCACGTTGATCTGCAATTAGGAGTTACTCTTGGCGGTGCTCGTGGACCATGGGATGCCGGGAGCAGACCTTACCTGAACGGGCAGGAAGCCCGCTTGCAAGGCAAAGCCCTACCCATTGAACTATCACTCCGGCCCCTGTTTTACGAGAGATTCACTGAGCAGGTAATTGAGAAGTTCGTGGAAGGATTCCACTTCCTCAGAAATGTTTAGACAACGGCTTCTAAGGACCGTGCCAACCAAGTCCACGCTTGCCTAAGGCAAGTAGGGGAGCAAGAGATTCTCCATACCCAGGTTCTAGGTCTGTCAGGAGGTCTAGACACCGTATTTCATCCAGATGCTCTCCTGGACATACAATGGTTTTTCCACAGGAGTTCTGATGGACGCAAAGAAAACAGGATTCTCAACATCGCAGGGAGGCTTGATGTTATGGAAGGAATCTCACATACTTGTAAGACTAGCATAAAACATTTTAATACTCTTTTCCTTGTATGATAAATCAAGCCAAATAAATCAAATGTCACTGCGTTTTCTGTTACTGTTTCCACTACCAGCCTAAGATAAGTAGTGAACAGTGACATAATGTCCTTGAATATTTTCTAAGTAATCCCTCATAAATCATCACATTAAATAGAAAAGGGGTTGAACTTAAGCTTAGTCTATAAATGTCTTGACCTAGTCTTTGCTCTGAACACAATAGTCAAGAAAAGAACTTCATGAGGTAAGGAGAATTGGCATTAAGTCTCTGAATGATTTTATGGAGGTGGCGTTTGGTTTCACTAACCACATAAAGCTGCTGGAATTTGGCATGAACCGACTTTCTTACCATCTCGGCATTTAATACAGACAACATCATGCTCTCACTATTTGATTGCCAGGCTTTCAGGCCTAGAACAACAGACAAGCTATAAGGATCTTGATGTCTCCTAACCCAACCAAAGACCCCATCATTGTAAACCTCCTGACAGGACACCACTAAGGCAATTGCCTACTGCAGTCCAAAAAGTATCAGGGACATCAAACCACCAAGCATGGCTTTACCTGTCTAGGTTAATGTTGATCCTCACCAAGGTGAGGGGCCACCCCAGCCTGGAGGCCTAGGTTCCAACTGAAGGGAACAGAAATGACAGCTGTGTCTATGAAATCCTAAGGACCCTCTAAATATTGTGAGTGCCCCCCCACAATTTTTTCTTTAAAGTCATAGGCTGAAGGTATGGTGCAGGGAAAGATCATAGGACCCTTGATTGGATAGTTTTCAGACTCAACCTGCCTGATAAAACAGGCAAATTTCTTAATCACTCTCACTGTTCTCGTATGTAAAAATGTGGATATCTCACCAACACTCTGGGGACAATATTTTTCTTATTAGCTATTCCTTCTGGAAGGGACTGACATTCCGTTTTTAATTCATAGTCCCTGAGAAGGTAAAAACATGTTTATTAGTTCCCTCAAAATCCCACTGCTTATAAACCTGGAACTTTTCTCATGTGTACTCAGCTCCCCTCTGCTCACATTTCCAAAGTGCTGAAATTCCTTTTTCGTTCTTTCTACTAGTTTATGGTACTTACTGTCCCTGAATGTCCCTTGTTTCCACACAGAATTACAGTGAGTCAAGCGTGTGTGCTGCCGAGGCCTGCAACATGCTCACCAACAATGCAGGGACTGTGCAGTTGTAGCATATGTTGCCAATAGTGTTCGCAGAATTGGACTTTCTCCATGTGCTCCTCGGCCATGTTCCTGTACTGACCTTCAAATCCCTCCCAAGTTCATGCATGGGTTGTTTCACAAGAGTGAGTACTGCTGAGGCACAGTGCATATCTGGCTTGAAATGGATCAAATTCCAGTTTCTAATGCTGTTCAACCTGATGATCTTCTCCTAGATCAATGTTTTCCTTCTTGGGCTCCTGGTTAGAGCACAGTTCTGATCCTGGATCTGACCTGCTTTGGTGCTCTACACTGCCCTCAGATCCCCAGTCTTTTAAAATTTTTTTCAAAAGAGCAGTTGGAGCCTGTGGAGCCCCCAGTCAGACAGTGAGGAACTGGCAATGGGAGAGTAACAGGGGTGGAGGGAGAGTGAGGCTTCCTGGGTCATGCAGGATTCTTGCTTCTTTCTGTAGAGGAACTTGGGTACTCTGGAGTCCGTGGCTCATGTTCTCTTGCTCCTTTAGCCAGTGCCCACGTGCTTGCTGCCACCAGTCCTCGAAAATGACACAGACCTCAAGGACAAATTAGATGTGGCTGAATTTCCATCTGTGCAGCTCAAGCCAGCACAGTGTTCGACTGAAGATCTGATGTTCCCGGCTCCAATAATAGAACCACTACCATTACAATCAGGTATATGTAAAACTTTTGCCACTGTTGAAACAGACTCGGTGGTCTATGATAAGAAAGAGCTGGAGACCCCCCATGTTTTTGTGAGTTTCCTTCTGTCCGTCTGAAGCGAGAGTTAGCGCCATCTCCTGAGTTTCAGGAAGATCTGACGGCCTTGGTTCCTACAGAAAAACTGGATTCTTGGTCAGGGATACCTGCTGCATATGGAAGCTCCTGGGAGAGGTGGAGCTGGCTCCAGCTGCAGGGCCGTCATTTTCAGAGAGCAGGAGCAGCGAGAAACAGCCCATCAAGACATGGAATGTCCTGGGCTCCCAGCCTCGCTGCTGGTGGAGCAGTTAACATGTATGGATGTGGTGAGCACAGGGCTCTTGGCCGGAGAGAGCAATTCTCTGCCATACCTGGAGCTCCCTTCTCAGACCTACTTCTCACGGTTCCCGTGTTATCCTACCACTCATCCTCCCCAGCCTCCACAGTGTCCCTGGAGGCACGTGGATGGATGTGGGGGAAGAGCCTCG
This sequence comes from Cryptotis parvus, assembly GCA_021461705.1. Lineage (NCBI taxonomy): Eukaryota > Metazoa > Chordata > Mammalia > Eulipotyphla > Soricidae > Cryptotis > Cryptotis parvus. Next base: position 4,340 of record JAJIBD010027505.1, read on the forward strand.
AGGAGAGAACCTTGATGTTTTTGGAGAGTATGTGGGGACTGGGTTCCACCCTATGCACCAGGTCCCTGGGTCCATCCGTTATCCAGGAGCTCTAGACAATCTCAGTACTTAGAAGGTGTCTAATTGGATATCTCTAGAAGGGGAACACAGCAAGAAGGCCTTCAGGTCCTGTCCTGGACCCATGTGTGTCTGAATGTGAGGGTATAGGTTAAGATGGGTGGGATCTCCTTGGGGTGGAGTCCCTGGGTGTCTTTCAAGAATCTGAGTCAGTCTGAGGGGAGATAGAGAAAAGTGTGTCTTCCATCGCTGTTGGAAACCCAGGGGCTCTTGGGTGTCTAAATACCCTCATGGCATAAAGGCCAATGTCAGACACTTACGCAAGGCTCAAGCCACCTGGGTGGATTCCCAACGCAGTTTGACCTATGACCCCTGCTGTGACTAGATCGGGGTGTGGCAGTGTTGTATCACATTTTTCTGCCCCTAGGAGCTGTTCAAGCAGGTTGTTCACCAACTCTGCCTGGGAGCAATATGTTTCTCAATACAAGAATGATGGCAACAAGCACGCGGCACACACTGTCCAGGCTGCTGTGAAACAGTTCAACAATGTGACCATCTCTGTCATCACCACCTGCCTGGGAGACCGTCAAGTACACCTCAGGACCGAGTAAATGGATATGACAGTGGAAAAAGGTCGCCAAGGTGTGTTATGGACAAAGAATCCCTTCTACAGTCTTGGGCTCTGGGTCTCCTCAAATTCAATTGGCAGTAAGATTCTAGTCTCAGTCCAACATGGTTGCTAGGCCTGCACTGCCAGAGCCGTAGTGGCCTTGAGCACCTGACCCCACTTCTGACTCATTTCTTGTCCACTGTTTCTTGGCTGGAGCAGAAATCCTCTTTCCTCTCTGTTACTGTGGCCTATGTGTGATCCAATGATGCCAGTGTTTCCCTGATTCCACCTTAAGTGGGACGTGCCATTTCGTCAGTAAATAAGGGACAGCACCAGGCCCTGACAAAGTCCGACCCGAACACCTGAAGAATCTGCCTTCAGTTCTCAATACACTGACTCAGCTCTTCACACACTACCTGTGGGAATGCAAGGTGCCCCTCACATTAGAAAACCAGTAGAACAGTTCTACTATTCAAGAAGGGAGACATCCACGACATTGAAAACTATCGCCCCATCTCCTGCTGTCTGTCATCTACAAGCTGTTCACTCAACTCATCCAGAACAGGATTGGCAGAACATTAGATGAAGGGCAACCATGCAAGAGCAAGCTGGCTTCCGTAAAGGATTTAGCATAATCGACCATATCCACACGGGAACCAAGATCATTGAAGTTTGTAGGGAGTTGAAGATGCCACTCTGACTCACTTTCATTGACTTAAAGAAAGCCTTTGATTTTGTGGAGACTGAAGCAGTCATCAAAGCCTTAGGCAAACAGGGCATTCAAACCTAATACATCAAGATCCTTTGTGAGTTGTATTACGGATTCACCACCAGGATCTCATCATTCTCCAAAGAAGTGATCATCGATGTCAAAAGAGGGTTTGGCAGGGTTATACCATTTCAACCAAAACTCTTCAGCACCACACTCGAGAACATCATGCAACAATGAGAATGGGAACCAATGGGAGTGAAGATAGCTAGTCAGCAACTTCACCACCTCTGCTTCGTTGATGGCATCATTCTAATAACACCAAACATTAGCCAATCGGCACAAATGCTGGCTGATTTCGACTGAGAATGTGGAAAGATATGTCTACAGCTGAATCTCAGCAAAACTATGTTCATGAAAAAATGAACTAGTTCCAGAGGCCCCATTCCCTCCAATGGAACAAACATCTCTGAATGCAGCAGTTATGTGTACCTAGGTTGAGAAGACAACATGATGAACCACCTAAACCTTAGCTGCGCATCAGAGAGAAAGCAGCATGGAGTTCCTTCAAAAGCATCAAAAAAATTGCTAAAAAGACAAAGAACCTCAGGCTCTGGGAACATCTCTTCAACTCAACCATTATCCCTGCATTAACCTACGCCTCAGAGACCTGGGCCCTATGAAAGCAGGATGAAAATGCTATTTGGGTCTCCCAAAGAAAATCGAAAGAGCTAAGCTTGGAATATCACAATTCACTCAAGTGAAAGAAGGAATCCAGAGCTCTGACCTCCATCGGTCTTCCAGAGTCAGGGACGCTGTCTCCTTTGCCAAGGCATCGAAAATCAGATGGGCCAGACATTCAATGCGATTTGGAGACGACTGTTGGACTAGAGCAGTTATTGATTTGAACCAATGGTATGTCAAAAGATCACGTGGTCACCCCACCTGCAATATGGTCAGACTTCTTCGTCAAGACCCTGAACCTATGGTTTAGCCTCTTCATATTACTGAAGCAACCAGATGCCATTGGGCTACAGTGGCACGTCATAGGGTCAAATAGAAATGTTACTGTCACCCGCTTGAGCAAATTGATGAATAACAGTATGTCAAGTGATCAAGTGTTCGTGAAGTCATTAACAGGAATGGCAGCTAGAGAGGACTCTAGTTACTAGGCTCCCCCACTCTCTCTTCCAGGAGTTTAAAAAACTTTACAATTATTCTTCAATGCGTTCCATCATTTGTGGCCTACAAAGCACCTCCATCTAGAGACAGGGGAAAACAAGGAGAGAAGTTTCCAGGTCGGTTGCTTACGCTCTCAAAGACCCAAAGTTTGTGAGGGATTTTGGCTATGTCTGCCCTTGATCTCTCATCAATGACTGCCCTAACCTCACCCCCAAAGAAAAAAACAAAAACTGAGTGGACCCTGGAGTCAAGACACTGAACTGGAGGGCAGTATTTTAGTCATCCTCTGGGGGAGCCTATTAGAGATTTTCTAAAAATGTCTTCATTGCAGACACCCAAGATTCCAGCCCATGAATCCCAAATATTTAAAGAGGAGCTGCTCTGTCAATGGAAAAGAGGCTCCAAGGGACCCCAGACCCCCCCTTTCTGGAAACAGGAAACCCGAGTACTCAGGCCCCAGGTGCAAACCCTCTTCCAGACAGCTCCACTTCTGGCAAATGTTAAGGGGTTTGAATACCAACTCCTCACAGGCTTCCTAACCCTTTTTATCCTTTTTTCTTTACCCCAGGAAAAGTTCTCAGAGTTTTAGAAAGCTCTTCAAAAAGGAATAAGAAGTGAGCTGGAAACAGTTGCACATGGTACAGTGGAGGCTGGACATTCACAAGCAAACAGAACAAGAGGGCTGGGGTCATTTGGACCATGTGGCCTCTTTTCTTAAAAAAGAAAAATCACTGTATTTTGTGAGAAAATGCTTCATTAAAATTTCAGCTTCTATCTGTGAGCAGGCAGATAGGGATGTAGCAGTCACAGTTCCAGTGACGCCCAATAGCGATGGCCACTTTTTTTAGGAGGTGATGGGGAGTGGTGAGGTTCAACAGCTCTCACTCAGACTTTCATTTTTGTTCATGGGAGTTGGGAATGGGAGAATAACGGGGTGCAGGAAGTTTGGACTCAATGGCTGTCATTTTTCGGCATAAGTACTCCAAGATTGAGTGCTTGTTAAGGAAGACCCAGAGATACCTGCAAATATGTCAGAAGAATGTGTGTGGGTCTGTTCTATAGGGATGTGATCTGTAGGGTGGGGGGGTCTCCTCTGGAGGTCTAACAATAAAGGAGGGTGGCTCCCTCTGGCGGCTCTATTGTGTGGTGCCTGCAGCTGCCAGATGAGCACCAAGACAAGGCCTGCATGGTTGACCCCAAGATGGATTGGGGGAGAGAAGAATCAAATCCCTGTGGGTGATTCCATGATGCCAGTGTTTCCCTGATTCAACTTAAGAGGGAGTAAGTCGAAGAACACTTTTTCATATGCCTTTTGGCCATTCGAATTTCTTCTTTTTTGGAAGCTTCTGTTCATTTCTTCTCCCCCATTTTTTGATGGGGTTGGCTGTTTTTTCTTGTGGAGTGCTACCAGTGCCTGATATATCCTGGATATTAACCCCTTGTCAGATGGGTATTGGGTGAATATCCTTTCCCCTCTGTGGATTGTCTTTGTATCTTGGTCACCGTTTCTTTTGAGGTGCAGAAGCTTTTAGTTTTATATAATTCCATTTGTTTATCTTTGCTTCCATTTGCTTGGTCAGTGGTGTGTCATCTTTAAAGATACTTTTCGTTTCGATGTCGTAGAGCGTTTCTCCTATGTTTTCTTCGATGTACCTTATAGATTCATGTCTGATGTTGAGATCTAGAATCCATTTTGATCTGACTTTTGTGCATGGCGTTAGAAGGAGGTCTAAGTTCATTTTTTACATGTAGCTGCCCAGTTTTCCCAGCACCATTTGTTGAAGAGGCTTTCTTTGCTCCACGTAATATTTTTTGCTCCTTTATCGAAGATTAAAGATTATCGAAGATTATCGAAGATTAAGTGGTTGTATATTTGAGAATGTGTTTCAGGATACTCAGTTCTATTCCATAGGTCTACAGGTCTGTCTCTATACCAATACCACACTGTCTTAATTACAATTGCTCTGTAGTAGAGCTTGAGGTTGGGAAAGTGATACCTCCCATCTTCTTTTTTCCCAAGGATTGCTTTAGCTATTCGTGGAGTTTTATTATTCCATACAAATTTCAGGAGTGTTTGTTCAATTTCTTTGAAGAACATCATGGGTATCTTTATAGGGACCGCATTGAATCTGTATAAAGCTCTAGGGAGTATTACCATTTTGATAATGTTGATCCTTCCGATCCATGAGCAGGGAATATGTCTCCATTTCCTCAGGTCTTCTTTTATTTCCTGAAGTAACGTTTTGTAGTTTTCTTTGTAGAGATCCTTTACATTCTTTGTCAAACTGATTCCTAGGTATTTGATTTTCTGCGGCGCAATTGTGAATGGGATAGTTTCTTTAATGTCCCTTTCTTCTCTTTCGCTGTTTGCATATAGGAAGGCCATTGACTTTTGGGTATTGATTTTGTACCCTGCTACTCTGCTATAGGAATGTAGTATTTCTAGGAGCCTCTTGGTAGAGAGTTTCCGGTTTTCCAGGTATAATATCATGTCATCTGCAAATAGTGATAACTTGGCTTCTTCCCTTCCTATCTGGATGCCCTTAATGTCTTTTTTCTTCCCTGATTGCTATAGCAAGTACTTCCAGTACTATATTGAATAGAAGTGGTGAGAGTGGGCAGCCTTGTCTTGTCCCTGATCTTAAGGGGAAGGCTTTCAGTTTTTCCCCCATTGAGAATGATGCTCGCTGTGGGCTTGTAGTAGATGGCCTGGATTATCTTGAGGAAGGTTCCTTCAATCCCCCATTTACGGGAGAGCTTTCATCATGAACGGGTGTTGGATCTTGTCAAATGCCTTCTCTGCATCTATTGATATGATCATATGGTTTTTATTTTTCTTTTTGTTGATATGATGTATTATGTTGATTGACTTGCGAATGTTGAACCATCCTTGCATTCCCGGGATGAATCCCACTTGGTCATGGTGTATAATCTTTTGATGACTCTTTGGATTCTATTTGCTAGTATTTTGTTGAAGATCTTAGCATCTGTATTCATCAAGGAGATTGGTCTGTAGTTTTTCCTTTTTGGTGGCATCTTTGTCTGCTTTGGGTATCAGGGTGATATGTGCCTCGTAATGGGAGATGCAAATCAAAACAACAATGAGGTACCATCTCACACCACAGAGACTGGCACACATACAAAACAGCAAGAACAACCAGTGCTGGCGTGGATGTGGGGGAAAAGGGACTCTGATCCACTGTTGGTGGGAGTGCCGACTGGTCCAGCCCTTTTGGAAAACAATATGGGCATTCCTCCGAAAACTAGATATTGAGCCTCCCATTTGATCCAGCAATAGCACTCCTGGGAATATACCGAGAGACCGAAAAACACATAGCAGAAACACTATCTGTACTTCTTTATTCATCTCTGCGCTATTCACTATAGCTAGAATCTGGAAACAACCTAAATGCCCGAGAACAGAGGACTGGCTAAAGAAACTGTGGTTCATCTACACTATGGAATACTATGCGGCTGTCAGAAAAGATGACATTATGAAATTTACCTGCAAATGGAGGGACATGGAGACTATCATGCTGAGTGAAATTAGTCAGAAGGATAAGGACAGATATAGAATGACTGCATTCATTAATACGACATAAATAGATACCAGTGTTTTACTAAATGTGGGAAATGGTAATGGCAGATTAAGACTCACCATTGAATATACACAAAGAAACTTAAGTGATAAACTCTAAATATCTGCAGGGCTAGCCACAATTTGTAAAAGAAGAGGCAGAGAGATGCAGAGACAGAGAGAGAGAGAGAGAGAAAGAGAGGAAACTGGGGTACCTGCTATTAAGGCAGCATAGGGGTGGGCAGGAGGGGTGGGGTACATTGGTGGTGGAAATGGGGCACTGGTGGAGGGATGGGTGCTGGTATACTGTATTACCAAGAACCAATTATGATCACCTTTGTAATTGTATGTTTCACTGTGGTATAATAAAAAATTAAAAAAAAAAAGAAAGCACCTTCCTGCTATATATCTCCTAAAAATTCAGGATTCTATCTTTTATCCAAATATTGAAATAACATTTGCTTTACTTAATGATGCCTGAATAAAATTTTTTAAAATGATAAAAAAAAAGAGGGAGTAAGTCATCAAGGGGAATGGCAGCTAGAGAGGACTCCAGGTTCCCAGGCTCCCCCTAATATCTTCCCAGGAGTGTAAAAATCTTTGCAATTAATCATCAATGAATGCCATCATTTGTGGTCTAAAAGCACTTCTATCAGCAGACTGGAGAAAACATGGAAAGTAGTTTCCAGGTAGGTCTCAAGGACCTAAAGTTTGTGAGGGATTTTGGCTATGTCTGCCCTTTGACCTCTCACCTGCAACTGCCCTATTCTCACCCCCAAAGAAACAAACAAAAACTGAAGTAATCCTGTAGTCAAAACATGAACTGGAGGGCAGGTATCTTAGTCATACCCTGGGTTATCCTAATTGGAGGCTTCTAATAATGTCTTCATAGTGCACACTCCCAAGTATTCCAGCACAACTGAATCCCAAATATTTGAAGTTCAGCTGTTCATTCAATGGAAAACTGCCTCCAAGGAACCCCCCCCCCACCCCCTTTCTGGAAACAGGAGACCCAACTACTCAGGTCCCAGGAGCAAACCCTTTTCCAGCTAGCCACACCTCTGGGAAGTTATCAGGGGATTTTGAATCCCAACTCCAGATAGGATTCCTAACTCTTTTTATCCTTTTCTCTTTCCCCCAGGCAGAGTCTCAGAGGTTTAGAAAGCTCTGCAAAAGGATTCAGAAGTGAGCTGACAACTGTTGCACATGGTACAGTGAAGGAAGGGCGTTCAGAAGGCAAACAGGCCAAGAGGGAAGGGGCCGTTTGGACCATGTGTCATATTTTCTTAAAAAGAAAAATCACTGTATTGTGTGTGAAAAAGCTTCATAAAGTATTTCAGCTTCTCTCTATAAGCAGGCAGGTGGGGCTGTGGCAGTCACAGTTCCAGTGATGACCCAATAGCGATGGCCACTTTTTTTAGGAGGTGATGGGGAGTGTGAGGTTCAACTGTTCTCACTCCAGACTTTCATGCTGGTGATGGAAGTCGGGAATTGGGGAATAACGGGGGTGAGGGAAGTTGGCACTCAATGGCTATCTTTTTTCGGTAGAAGTACTCCAAAATTGAGTGTTTGTTCAGGAAGCCCCAGATATCCCTGCAAAAATGTTAAGGAGAAAGTTTGTGGATCTGTTCTATAGGGATGTGGACTGGAGGGTGTGGCGTGTCCCTCTGGAGGTCTAACAATGAAGGTAGGGTGACTGGCAGTCGAGTGCTCAGTGCCTGCAACTGCCAGATGAGCACCAAGGTAAGGACTGCATGTATACCCCAAGACAGATTGAGGAGAGAAGAAACAAATCCCCTATGTGTGATCCCATGATCCCAGTGTTTCCCTGATTCACCTCAAGATTAAGTCATGAAGGGGAATTGCAGCTAGAGAGGACTCCAGGTAGAATCCTCACCCATCTTCTCTTCCCAGGAGTGTAAAAAACTTTTACAATTATTCTTCAATGCTTTCCATCATTTCTGGTCTCCAAAGCACTTCTATCAGCAGACTGTAGAAAACATGGAAAGAAGTTTCCAGATTGGTTGTTTTCTTCTCGAGGACCCAAGTTTCTGAGGGATATTGGCTATGCCTGCCATTGACATCTCAGCTGCAATTGCCCTCTCCTCGCCCCCAAAGGAATGAGAAAAACTGGAGCAATCCTTGAGTCAAGATACTGCACTGGAAGGCACTTCTATTGTCATCCCATGGGTCAGCCTTATAGGAGAATTTCTAATAATTTCTTCATACTGCAGACTCTCAAGTATTACAGCCAAACTGAATACCAAGTATTTCAATGGAGCTACTCAGTCAATGGAAAGCAGGCTCCAAGGGACCCCCGACCTCCCCTTTTTGAAACCATTAGACCCGAGTCTCAGGCCCCAGGTGAAAACCCTCTTCCAGACAGCCACACCTCTGGGAATTGCTCAGGGGGTTTTGAATCCCAACTCCACACAGGATTCCTAACCCTTTTTATCCTTTTTCTTTTTGAAGAGTTTGCAGCGGTTTAGAAAGCTCTGCAAAAAAAACCTCAGAGGTGAGCTGGAAACTGTTGCACAAGATACAGTGGAGGCAGGATGTTCAGAAGGCAAACAGGCCACGAGGGGAAGAGGCCATTTGTACCATTTGGCATATATTCTTAAAAAAGAAAAATTTCTGTATTTTGTGAGCAAAAGTACATTAACAATTTTAGCTTCTCAACTCTCGGTAAAAAAAAAGATGTTAGGTATGTTTCTTTTCCTCAATCCGGCCCAGGTATGCTGGTCCAGAGACTCTTAGACATGGGGCAGAGCGGTTCCTTGCTCTACTTGTGCCCAGCCGTTCATGAGGCAGTCGGGAGGCATGGTGGGTTCTAGCCTTGGCCCACCACCCCGGCAGAACCTCACAACAAGCCAGACGACCCCCACCCACTCCCCGGGCGCCGCCATTTTCCACATCGGACTTCCCTCTCTTCAGAACTCCACCCAGCCGACCAGCCCATCACAGCCCGGATCATCGACACCCACCCTGCCGCAGTTTCTTCCTCAATTCGGCCCAGGTATGCTGGTCCAGAGACTCTTAGACATGGGGGCAGAGCGGTTCCTTGCTCTCCTTGTGCCCAGCCGTTCATGAGGCAGTCGGGAGGCATGGTGGGTTCTAGCCTTGGCCCACCACCCCGGCAGAACCTCACAACAAGCCAGACGACCCCCCCACCCACTCCACGGGCGCCGCCATTTTCCACATCCGGACTTCCCTCTCTTCAGAACTCCACCCAGCCGGCCAGCCCATCACAGCCCGGATCATCGACATCCACCCTGCCGCAGTTTCTTCCTCAATCCGGCCCAGGTATGCTGGTCCAGAGACTCTTAGACATGGGGCAGAGCGGTTCCTTGCTCTCCTTGTGCCCAGCCGTTCATGAGGGCAGTCGGGAGGCATGGTGGGTTCTAGCCTTGGCCCACCACCCCGCAGAACCTCACAACAAGCCAGACGACCCCCACCCACTCCACGGGCGCCGCCATTTTCCACATCCGGACTTCCCCTCTTCAGAACTCCACCCAGCCGACCAGCCCATCACAGCCCGGATCATCGACATCCACCCTGCCGCAGTTTCTTCCTCAATCCGGCCCAGGTATGCTGGTCCAGAGACTCTTAGACATGGGGGCAGAGCGGTTCCTTGCTCTCCTTGTGCCCAGCCGTTCATGAGGCAGTCGGGAGGCATGGTGGGTTCTAGACTTGGCCCACCACCCGGCAGAACCTCACAACAAGCCAGACGACCCCCCCACCCACTCCGGGCGCCGCCATTTTCCACATCCGACTTCCCTCTCTTCAGAACTCCACCCAGCCGACCAGCCCATTACAGCCCGGCTCGCGCCGCATGCGGCCACGCGGTTCATCAATAAATGCTTTATTTGGAGGTGTTTAAAGAATATGCCTCCCGTACGGCAAGCCTAGCAAGCTGCTCGTAGTTGTATTTGGACATGCCAAATGCCAGTAACAATTATATTAGGTCATTCCATGACC
>JAJIBD010027507.1:0-32283 GCA_021461705.1 Cryptotis parvus
TTTTTTTTTTTAACATTTTATTATACCACCGTGAGATATACAATTGCAGCGTTGTTTCACCCTTAGGGGTTTGGTCACACAGTGTTCAGAACCCGCCCTCCACCAGTGCCCATTTCCCACCACCAATGTCCCCAATTCCCCCCCCCCCCACATCCCGCCTAAATGGCAGGTTCTTTATCTCCCTCTCCTCTCCCTCTCTCTCTCCTCCTTCTCCCACACATTGTGGGTTGCACTACGTACACTTAGAAGCCATCATTTTGCATTTTTGTCTGTCCTTAATGCTCCAGTTCTATGTTAGCATCAGAACTTTAGACATTTATTCACTCATGTTCCTTTCTCTATCTAAACCAACCTCTGACTCCCACCGCTTGTGGTAATTTCCACTTTTGGTAAGATCACCTAGTATATTTATGCCATGCAAATAAATGCAGTCATTCTATGTCTCTCCCTTTCCTTCTGACTAATTTCACTCAACATGATTCTTTCCATATCCATCCATTTATAGCAAAATTTCATAACTTCATTTTTTCTGACAGCTGCATAGTATTCCATCGTGTAGATGTACCACAGTTTCTTTATCCAGTCATCAGTTCTCGGGCATACTGGTTGTTTCCAGGTTTTGGCTATTGTGAACAGTGCTGCTATGAAAATAAAAGTGCGGATTGTGTTTCCGCTGTGCGTTTTGGCTTTCCAGGGTATATTCCCAGGAGGCGGTATGGCTGGGTCAAAGGGGAGCTCAATTTCTAGTCTTTGGAGGAATGTCCATATTGTTTCCAAAAAGGTTGCACAAGTCGAGCATTCCCACCAACAGTGTATGAGAGTCCCCTTTTCCCCACATCCACGCCAGCACTTGTTGCTTTTACCCTTTTGGATATGGGCCATTCTCTGTGGTGTGAGGTGATATCTCATTGTTGTTTTTGATTTGCATCTCTCTGATGATTAGTGATGATGAGCATTTTTTCATATGCCTTTTTGGCCATTCGGATTTCTTCCTTGTCAAAGTTTCTGTTCATCTCCTCTCCCCATTTTCTAATGGGGTTGGCTGTTTTTTTATATAGCTGTACCAGTGCCTGATATATCCTGGATATTAACCCCTTATCAGATGGGTATTGGGTGAATATTCTTTCCCATTCCGTCGACTGTCTTTCTATCTTGGTCACTGTTTCTTTCGAGGTGCAGAAGCTCTTCAGTTTCATGTAGTCCCATATATTTATATTTTCTTCTAGTTGCTTTGCTAATGGTGCTTCACCTTTGAAGATGTCTTTAGCATCGATGTCGTGGAGGGTTTTTTCCTATATTTTCTTCAACATACTTTATGGATTCAGGTCTGACATTGAGATCTTTAATCCATTTTGAACTGATTTTTTGTGCAAGGTGTTAGACACAGGTCCAAATTCATTTTTTACATGTAGCTGTCCAGTTTTTCCCAGCACCACTTGTTGAAGAGGCTTTCCTTACTCCAGTTTAAGCCAAACACTTTTAACTGAACACTTATTACATGTCACCAAAATGCTTACACAGATGTGACAGAGTAAGCAGCTCCAGGGTGCAGTTTTTAATCTCATTTTGATCTCAGATTAAAGGTAGTTTTTTAAGACACACCAAAATATTATTTACCAGCAAATACCTCATCCTCTACTACCATTAGAAGTGTTATAAACCATATACCTAATTAGTATTCCTTATACAAATATGCTAAACATCCTGATCTCTTTCTTCACCTTTTCAATCTCATGTGAGTAAGGTTTATCATATCTTTTTTTAAAATCTGTGATATCTATACTACCCTTTTTAAGGTCAATTCTCTATCATGTCTTGTTTATATTATAGCATCTGCCTTTCTGCCTGATCTGTTGCATATGTCATCTTCAAAGATACTGCCAGAAATTTCTTACACACAGAAATGGTGGTGTCTCTCCCTTGCTAGAGTTTCTTTTTGGTACAAAGCCAATCCAGATTCAACACCTGTGTCTCTGGGCACTAGCTGCTTGGATCTAACCTTATTTAACTGCACTCTTCCTCATCAGATATTTCTATTCCAATAACACTGAAGTATTTTTTTCTCCAAATGCATGATTCGACCCTATTTGGTCTTCAGTAGCAGGTGCCCCACCAAGATTGCTTGCTAACAAAGTCCTTGTGATTACCTGTATTTTCTATGTCCACTGAGCTTTGCAGTACTTTGTAGATCTTTTGATATTGAGCTTGGCTTTTCACAATGTTTTAATTATTGATCCCTCGCACCCCAACAGACATTGTCTCCAGTGGAAATCATGTCCCTTAGATCCAGTCTTATCCATCTCTGAATCCCAAGGACCTCCTGTGAGCTTAGTTTCTAATAGCCTTATTAGACACATGTGAACAAGAAAACCTGGACAAGAATTTGCTCTCACTCCTGGAATCTATATTGTCTTGCCTCTCTAGTAGGAGCTCCCTTTGGAAGTGTGATGTATGGGTTTGTTGGGAAGTCTGCACCCTTCCTCATCTTGGCCTTCTTGGCATTACTGGATGGAGGTAAGTCGAATGAGCCTGCCGTTTAGGGGACAGACCAAGTGTCATATTGAAAACACATTGTGCTGTGGTATCAATATAGACATATTCGATGAATCAAGGGTTGCCCCACCCTAGGAGAAAAGGGAGAAACTCAGGGTTAGACCTGTAGCAGCCAATTGTTTTTGGTTTGCCCAGCTAATCAGTGTACAAATTAAAATTTCTTTCTTTCATTCTTAGCACTCCAACTTTGCATTCTACAGCCTTCAAAGTATCTCCAGAGGGTAAGAAGTAGGTGAGCTCCATTGCTAAAGCTAAATAGGAGGGATAAGAGAAATGTCCTAGGGCTCCCCTATGGAATCCTTGAAGCACTATTCCTCCTCTCCCCCGCCCCATCCCCATTGTTTCTTTGAGCTCATTAAACATTCTTATCATGATGTACTAAAGTCATCTGAAGATTCACGGAGCTGGTTGGTACCAGTGAGCCTTCTATGTTTCTATTTTCACTCACTGAACTTAGGTGGCGTTTTATTTGTGTTCCCCATTGGTTTTGTGATGTTTCTGTTATGCTGAGGTTGAGTCTTTGTAGTTAGCTCTCCAGGGACTCTGAGAAATTAGACTGGGAACTTCTCTTTCCCTTCCCTGCCTGTCTTCACCCAATGATAGGAAGTAAAACTATGAGCAATGTAAAATTTGATAGGGGAGCTGCTCATGGCCACATATGCAGGGTTCTTTTGTTGAGACGGGCCTTCCCTTGTGTTCAGCCTGGCGTGGGGAGAAGGGGGCATGCCTGCTTTCTTCTCTTTCAGTTTTAGCTCTGAATCTTAATCCTTTTTTTTGTATATGCAGTGTTAGCATAACAACATGATCACTCTATTACCAAATAAAATGCAGTAAACACCACAATTAAGACGCAGTTGCTGAGAAGGTTTGTAAGAGGAAGAAGTTATATAGCTACTGAATCAGAGGAACACTATATAACTAAATAACAGAAACAAAGGAGCTAAATAGCGGAAAGGAGGAGCTTGAAGCTTGAAGAAGGTGTAGAGTGTAGACATGTGTGGAGAAGAAAGAAAGCCCACAATGATCTTGGGGCTACTGGGATGACATGGAAAGAGGGTGAGTGACAATATTTGGTGGGAATAAAGATTTTCTATACAAAATCAGAAGTGAAGCTTTAGGTTGTTTTTAACCTAGTTGTTTGAGTCCCTTCTGCTACATCATTTGTAATAGCTCAAAATGGTCAGAAAAAAAAGATTATGTCGAAACCCTTTAATGTATGTTCTGTACTCCATAATCTGGAGGGGAAAGGAAAGAGAAAGAGAGAGAAGCGGAGATAAATAAAGAACTGCCATGGAGCAGGGCTGGGGGAGGGGGGGAACCAGGGACGTTGGTGGTGGGAGATGGGCACTGGTGGCGGGATGGGTGCTGGAACACTGTATGGCCAAAACCCAAATATGAACTTTTTTAATTGTATATCTTTTTTAATTGTAAAAATAAAAAATTAAAAAAATGAATAAAAAAACAAAAACAAAAAAAATAAAATGCTTTAATAAGCTGCAACCAAAAAAAATTATTATGTTGAGCTTAAATATTGTGATTCTCACCATTGGGATTCAGCATTCTGCTTGTCTCCAAGACCCCGTACCCACTGTTGACCTTGCTGACAATACACTGTGATTCAGTTAATGTGGACAGGATTCACTTCCAGAAAATGTTGTCTCCTCTTCTTGACTAAGTAGAGGTTTGCCCTGCACATGTGATTGTGTTGTCAACAACTCACACTGACACTGGGCGCGTCTCTACTCCCCTCTGTGTAGATGCCTGTCTCTATGGGAAAGGAACTGACATATAGATGGTCTCCCAGGTTCTGCAAATTGATTTTTCTTATTGCTTGTGTTGTCAGAGTGCCAAGGGACTCCACTCCTTACTCTTCTAAAGATCCATACATCCTGGTGGCTGCGGGTAAGTTGGGAAAAGCAGCCTCTGAGCTGGGAGTCTGAGATTTGTGATAGCAACAGTAGCATACAGAACTTCCTCTCCAGGATCCATCTGCTTTGCCAATATGGGAGTGGCCATGCTGGAGCCCACACTGCCCATCTGGATGATGCAGACCATGTGCTCTCCTGAATGGCAACTGGGTAAGTTACGTTAGTTCCGATTAGGATTTGGGCAGGAATATGCCTTGTGCTTTCCTCAGACTATAGAAGCTTTATTACATCTACATTTTCTATGGTTACAGATGAACAATGTACTTCACTTGAAGAGTTATCTTTCACGTACACCCCTTTGAATCAAGCCAAAATTTGTGTGTGTGTGTGTGTGTGTGTTCTACTGTTGTGAACCTCTCTGTTGTGAACAGAGAGGTTGAAGGATAGCAAAGGAACAGCCACTCACCTTTGCTATGTACTAGAATAATTTATGCTTTCTAATAAAAAAAAGCAACACTTTGGTTTTAATTTCAGCTCCATTGATTGGCAGTGCAAACTTGTACAATTCATGTAAACTTTCTTAGCATCACTTTACTCATTTTTTATTTTAAAAATATTTTTAACCTTTCTGTATTGAGTTACTGAGATTTACAGCAAAGAAGTATAGTTTTCAGACATTGTTCTTGCACACATCATTCCAATTTCACACCCATTTCCAGAGTGCCAGATCCTCTCGACCACTGCCCAAGACTCTCTAGCCAACAGTCCTTCCACGTAAGCTCAGTTCTATAGACAAAATTTCCAGTTCTGATGACTTTTGGTCATTGTTCCTTACTATTTTTTTATATTCCACATATGAGGAGATCTTTATAAAATAATTATTGTGTTTAATCATATAGATGGTTAAGGTTAAACTGAAATTCTACAAAATTGTCAGTCAATGATATGTTGAAAAAAAGTCTTCAAAACTGAATCGTTCTCTTTTTGTAGATATACAAATTTAATGGTATTATTAGTGTGGGGTCTGAAGTAATTGTGCAATAGTTGGGGCACTTGCCTTGCCCAGTAACTATCAGATTGGATCACTGGCACCACATATATTTTCCCTGAAACTCAACAAGAGTGATCCTGAGTGATCCAGGTGATCCCTGAGTGCAGAGCCAGGGAGTAAATCCTGAGCACTGCCAGGTGTGGCACCCTCAGAAAAAAAGAAAAAAATTAATAGTGTGAATAATTCTACGCTAATACATTATAAAATTAACATGAAATGGATAAATTCTACAAATGTGCAATTTAATATAAGTGAGGAGGAGAATTCAGAAAATTTAAGGGAAAATTTGAATAGATCTATAAAAGTGTGTTTTTATCCGAAAAGCATATGTAGGCTTTGGCTTAGAGAATATTTTATTATGGGGCCAGAGGCGATAGCACAGCATGTAGGGCATTGCTTTGCACATGGCCGACCAGGAGTTCGATCTCTGGCATCCCATAAGGTCCCCGAGCACTGTCAGGAGTATTTCCTGAGTGAAGAGCCAGGAGTAACCCCTGAGCATCACCGGGTGTGACCCAAAAAGCAAAAAAAAAAATATTATATTATAAATAGATAATGCTTAATTATCTGCATTACTGTTGTGCTGCCTTTAATAGCATGTCTCCATCTTTTGCTTTTGTCATTCTGGTTATAATGTGTCTTGAAGATTTGCTATTTGAATTTATGTTTACTGTTACCCTTCTGATTTCTTGGATCTTGTGCCTCTTATTCCTCAGCTGTGGGAAGTTCTTTTCTTTATTTCTTTAATTGGTGGTTCTTCACCAAAATGCCTCCCCGTTCTTCAAGTTTTCTGGTGATTCCTATATTGTTCCTCTCTATTTTATCCCACTGTTCTATGGTGTGGCATTTATTTCCTTTCAATTTTTCTTCCCCATCTTCTGTTGTTTCCTAGAGGTTTCTTACATCTTATTTTCTTACATCTAACAGCTCCTTCTCTGCTGTTAATCTGCGGTGCTGACCACCTATTGCGTTTTGTCACCAACTATATTCTTCATTCTGTCACTTCTGAATGTAGTATTCTCCTTCCTGCTCTCACACTTTCATGTGCTTTGCGGATTAACTGTGACATCACTTCTTTAACTTCATGAAGCATTCTCAACGTGGTGTTACTAAAGTCACTCTGGGGGTTTCCCATGTTGGTTGGTGCTGGTAGAACCTTCCATCATGCTATGATTTGAATTCATTGAGGTTGGCGGTGGTGGGGTGGGTTGTATGCATCTTTCCATTGTGTTTGTTGTATCCCCTGCTATGCTGAAGTCAAAACTTTGTAGTTAGATCCCCTGTGGCCGTGTGTGCTTACTTGGTTTAGATGTGAAGGTGGTCTGCTGAGAAGTTGTGGTTATGCGTGTTATGTATGTTATGTACTAAGGGGTTATGTGTGGTGATGCCGGGACAGCTGGGGAGGGGGGAAATTCTCCTTTGGATCAATAGGGTACTGGGATACTAATAAGCTGGGAGATTAACCTCACCCAGGATGGAAGAGTAAGCAGATGTTCAGGAGATGTGGAGGTGGCGAGCTGAGATGACAGAAGGGGGTCAGGTCCATTTTTCTCATTTCTAAAATGGTTATCAGTATATTCTTTAGTTCACAGGTATAATTTGAGGAAAAAAATACATACTATGTAGATACTTTACATATGTAGAATATTAATATCTGGCATCATAATCACCTACACTTCTCTCCGTCTATTTCAGAATACCCTTTTGCTCAATTTTTTTTTCTCCTACTGTGAAGAAGGAGCTTATGATGTTTTTCTGAGAGGGATGCCTCCTGTCTCTTGTAGTGCAGTGACGTTATTGTGACTCATGAGAGTGGAGAGGCGGCATCTGCCCTTTTCAGGAAGCTAAAGAAAGGGACAGAAAAGGCTACGTGCCAGTTGCTCTGTTTCTGAAGACAGGAGAGGGGACAGAGGGAAAGTTGATATGGACCAGATAACTCGGCATGCAGTGAAAAGCACTAAATCTAATTTTTTTAAGGGACAATTCCAAGCAGGACTCTCAGCTGCACTCTGGTCTCAAATTGAATTTTTTCTGGGCTGCAGCTGCCTCTGACTATGACAATTAATTGAATTAGTTGCTGTTCAGTGCAAATGAACAACCCCTGCCACAAAGCTCTGGTCACTCAGGTTCTCCAAACAGGTGGGTAATAACAGCTCAGAAGAGCCTTGCCCCAGCCCTTTTTCAACCACAGGAGAGAATATTAAAAACAAACAAGCCATTAACCAGTAACTAGTGAATTGTTGACTTTGGGTTTAATTGGAATCATGTTTCCTATTAGACAGCATTATTTCCTGTAGGTTCACAGGCAGAGAAGAACCAGAGAGTCTCACTACCTGATTTTACACCTTGTAAGGGCACATCTGCAGTAGAAACTTTACCAAGGAGGAAATCAGCACTAAGAAGGCATGACTCTCGCTAGCTTCCACTTTTCTCACTGTTCTCTGCATTTGTAAGTCTAACTTAAAGATCATCATCAGGTCTGAGAGCTCAATGGGTTGGAATATACTTTGCATGTGCGAGGCCTGGGATTGATCCCGAACAATATGATAGCCTGAGCACCACTCTGAATTGCTCTGCACTGCTTGGTGTGGCCCACAACCTCCCAAATAAAAATAAAATAAAGGTTCTCAACCAGTGTGTTCAAACTCAGATTGTCGGGACCCACCCAACAAGCTAGCATTCCTAAAACACTTCCAAGGATGTGCTGTGATGTGGCATCAGTGAACAGGCCATAAAAATCACTGTTCCCAAAGCAGAACTCTGCTCATAGGTGTTGGGAAGAGCAAGCGAGATAACATCTTTGGACAGTGATTTCTTTCCAATGACAGAATTTTATGTCTGTCATTGGACATTGATAACCCACCATCCCAGCAGAGCCTCACAACAAGCCAGGCGACCCCTCCCCACTCCATGAGGGCCGCCATTTTCCAAATTCGGACTGCCCTCTCATCTGAACTCCACCCAGCAGGCGAGCCTATCACAGCCCAGTTAAGCGTGCCCGCGCGGTTTATCAATAAATGCTGCATTTAGAGGTGACTACAAGAGTATGCCACCCGCGCGGCAAGCCTGGCAAGCTGCCCATGTCGTATTTGATATGCCAAATCACGATCACTTTCTTCCCGTTGATCATCTATTTGCTAGAGCGGGCACCAGTAATATCTCCATATGTCCTGTCTCATGCCAGTAGAGCCAGGGGCATCGGCTTGCTACAGGAACATAAAGAGCCTCAAACCATTATATTAGGTCATGGGAATGACCTAATATAGTGTTACTGGAATTTGGCATATCAAATACAACACAAGAAGCTTGCCAGGCTTGCCGAGAGGGAGGCAAACTCTTTTTAAACACCTCCAAATAAAGCATTTATTGATGAACCGCGCAACCCAGCGGCTGCGCCAGCCGGGCTGTGATGGGCTGGTCTCTTGGGTGGAGTTCTGACCAGAGGGAAGTCCAAATGTGGAAAATGGCGGCGCTCCGTGGAGTGAGAGGTGGTCTGGCTTGTTGTGAGGCTCTGCCGAGGTGGTGGGCCAGAGCTAGAACCCGCCATGCCTCCCGACCGCCTCATGAGCGGCTGTGAACAGGGAGAGCAAGGAACAGCTCTGCCCCATGTCTGAGAGTCTCTGGACCAGCATACCTGGGCCGGATTGAGAAAAAGCTGCTGCAGGGTGGGTGTCGATGATCCGGGCTTTTTTCCACATTTGGACTTCCCTCTCGTCAGAACTCTACCCAGCAGACCAGCCCATCACAGCCCGGATCATCATTCCCATGACCTAATATAATGGTTTGAGGCTCTTTATGTTCCTGGAGCAAGCAGATGCCCTTGGGCTCTACTAACATGAGACAGGACATATGGAGATATTACCGTGCCCGCTCGAGCCAATCGATGATGAGCGGGAAGATAGTGATAATGATAGATAGTGACAAAATTTTATAGGCGACTACTGTATTTCTTTGACTCTTAGGAGTAGAGCAAGGGTTTAACCAGCAGTAGAACCAGGCCCAGCTGAGTTTGAGTTCTCACTAGTAGTGATCCTAGATAAGTTATTTAACCTCTTGATCAATAGTTTTTCATCTTTAAGCACGGAATTATGTTTTCAGGGTAATTCTGAGTATTAGGCAGCACTATGAATTCTTTTATACATATATATAAATATATGTTTATATATATATAATAAATAAATTTATATATATAAATTTATTTATTTTTGCTTTTTGGGTCACGCCCAGCAACGCTCAGGGGCTATTCCTGTCTCTGCACTCAGGAATTACTCCTGGAAGTGCTTGGGGACCATAGGGGTGCCAGGGATCGAACCGGGTTGACTGTGCACAAGGCTAACACCCTACCCGCTGGACTATTGCTCCGGCCCAAACACTATGCATTCTAATGGGATTGCCACAGTATACAGATATAGGAAATGCTAAGAAGAACAAAAAATTATCACTGTTTTAATGATTTTTGTTTAAATAATTTTGTTAGTAGTTATACATAATCCTTCATCCCTTGAATATACTTGTGAAAAATGCATATGTGCCTATAACCATTGTCTGAGATACCTACTTTGCACAAAATACCTCTGAAAAGTGAAACGTGCTAAAGAGTAAAGTGAAAAAAACATCATTTAGAAAATTCCACACCATTTAAAATGACATCTAGGGTATTTGTTTAGGAGACTGATGAACTTCCTAGTCTGCCTATAGTCTTTATTCTTCCTGGTTGCAAGTGAAAAGCTGGGAGATATAACTCATAGTTGCTTTTTCAATTAATTAAACACACATGAATGGATATAGTTTGAAACAGATTGATACCCTGTAGAGACAGAGTAGGTAAATACACTTAAGTATGATTCATTTCATCCCATAGAAGAGGATATTAAAAGCAAACAATCTGTCAACTAATAATTGGTGGATTGTTGACTTTTGGTTTTAACTGCAGTCTCATTTCCTGTTAGGCAGCACCGTTTCCTCTAGATTCAGAGGGGCAGAGAGGCTGGCAAGACTCAGAAATTTATGTCATTGGTTCTATAAAATCCCTTGTACCAGAAGCATCTGGGCTACCACATTGGTGGTCGAGGATAGTGGGTAGACACCTGGAGCTAGAATGACAAGTCTTGCCTTGTTATGACAGCTAAGGGTGCTGCTCTTATTCTGTGCGAGGCACTGCGAAAAATGCCTCTAAGCTTTAATGTGTGTGATTTTATTATTTATTAGAATTAAAATTACATTATTATCGGGGCCAGAGCGATAGCCCAGTGGATAGGGTGTTTGCCTTGCGGCGGCCGGCCCATGCCAGCCCGGGTTCGATTCCTGGCATCCCATATGGTCCCCGAGCACCGCCAGGAGTAATTCCTGAGTGCAGAGCCAGGAGTAACCCCTGAGCATTGCCGGGTGTGACCCAAAAGCAAAAACAAATAAATAGATAAAATTACATTATTATCAACAATTTAGAGAATTTCAGTTTCATTCAAATCTTCATTATTCTCCAACAATGGCATCATTAAAAAAACTCCCTGTTGGGGCTGGAGATTTAGTTCACAGCTTAAGTGCAGCCTTAACTGGAACTGGAGATTCAACAAGGATCAGTCACACACCAGGCTGAGAGTTGACCTGAGCACCAAGGCAGAATTAATCAACTAATCCCTGAGCACTGCCAGGTGTGCTTCCTTCCCTCTCAAGAAACTCTCCTTGTCATTGCAAAGCTGTCCTTATCTTCTCTTAAGGTAGCTTTTCCCTTCCATGGTACCTGATTGTTTCCCCAGGAACACAATTTCACTTATGGAAGTACATATTTCCCCACATTTTTCTCTCCTTTGCTGCTTCTGAATCTCTTTTTTTATTTTGTTTCAAAGAGCCCAATTTTTATATACTTTTTTATGTATCATAATAGACTTTACTCACTCACCACTCTCTATTGCAATAATTTGCCATCAGTTGCCTGCCTTTTCTTATCATTTACATTGTCACCACCTGGTCATACTCTTTTCACATCTACTTCTATCACAATTTTTGGTGACTTCAATATACAAGTGTATAATGTTACCAATATCTTGGTCTAGTTCTTAATCTAATTTTCTTAGAGTGATTATTTTCTGTTTACCCAGCAGAACTATACATGCCCTTGTTTTGGGTTTTGATTATTTTTGTTGAGGACTAGGGGCATGCCTAGAGGTGTTTCAGGACCCACACACTCAACCTGTTAGTTTATATTTCATATATATTACTTTCATATCACCACTGTGTCACCTATGAAATATCAAAGTCACACAGTTGAAAAATAGATCTCCCAAATGTATATAGAGCTAATAAGCTAAAAGACTTCCCAGAATGTTCAGAGTAGGCCTTTTCAAAATGTGTCACTTTGGACTACATAAAGGCACTATGGTTTATCTACACAATGGACTACTATGCAGCTGTTAGGGAAAATGAAGTCATGAAACTGGCTTATAAGTAGATGGACATAGAGAGTATACTGCTGACTGAAATAAGTCGGAAGGAGAGGAACAGACATAGAATTACTGCACTCATTTGTGGGATATAAAAAGACATAGTATGAGACTAATATCCAAAGACAGAAAACAAGAGGGTCAAGAAGGACTGGCCCCATGGTTTGAAGCTTGTCACAAGTATGTGTGCGATGGGGAAAAGGGAAGTTATGTCAGAGAAGGGACCACTATGACAATAATAGTTGGAAATGATCACTCTGTAAAAGAACTGGGTGCTAAAAGTAGGTAAAGTAATATGCATGATAACCTTTCAGTATCTGTATTACAAGCCATAATGTTCAAAGGGAGAGGAGAGAGAGAAAAGAGAGAGAGAGAGAAGTTCCTGTCATAAGGGCAGGTGGGGGTAACTGGGATATTGGTGATGGGAAATGTGTACTGGTGAAGGGAAGGACATTGGAACATTATATGAATGAAACCCAATTGTGAACAGCTTTGTAACTGTGTATCTCATGGTGATTCAATTTAAAAAATGTAAAATATTTTTAAAAAGAGTAAGCAACAACAACAACACAATGTGTCCCTTGCCATGTTTTGACCTGGAGGTCAATAGAGTCACTGAACATTCATGGACAAACTTTTACTACTCCTTTAATTTCCTAGAAAAATTGGAAGGTAACCCAGACAGGATTTTTACCAGAAATAACATTCCTATGGGATAAACCTAACTATTTTTATTTTAAATCTTAGTTATTTATTTATTATTATTATTTTTAAATATTATACCACCATGAGAAATACAATTAAAACTTTCATGAATAAAACCTATCTATTCTTATGGAAAGCATTTTATTTTTTATTTATTTAAAAATGTTTTATTATACCACCGTGAAATATATAATTACAAAGATGTTCATGTTTGGACTTCAATGATACAGTGTTCCAGCACCCATCCATCCACCAGTGCCCATGTCCCCTGATTCCCTTCCCCTCCCCAGCCTGCCTCTATGACAGGCACTTTTGCTTCTTCTCTCTCTCTCTCTCTCTCTCTCTCCTCTCTCTCTCTCTCTCTTTCTCTCTGTCACTCTGTCTCTTCCTTCTCTTACACATTGTGGCTTGTAATGCATACATTTAGAGGTTATAATATATATATGTGTGTGTGTATATATATGTGTGTGTATATATATGTGTGTGTATATATATGTTTATATATATATCCCTTTTGCCTACATTCAATGCTTAGTTCTAGTTGGTATTATCATTTCCAACAATTATTAGTACACTGCTCCTTTCTCTGTCTTACCTAACCTCTGACTCCCACACACTTTTGATAGATTATGGAAAACATTTTAAACCACAGAACATCTGGTGTTTTCTTTCTTTTTTTTTTTTTTTTTTTTTGGTTATAAGTTACTGTCTCTGTCATATAAGGGCCTCTTCTCTCTCCTTGAAAAGATGTATAGACTTCTGAAGGACTTTGCATTTACATTAGATTTTATGTATGCTTGAAATATTCTCATTTGGTTATATAGGTAACAGCTTAAATGTCAACTCCATAAAGAAGCTTCTGACCTCCAAATATAAATTATTCTTTATTTATGGATATTCTACCATGTCATCATATCATATTTTCTTCATGGAATTTGAAATTTTTCAAAATTATCTACTTATCTATTTATTTGTTTATTCTCTGCAACCCTCCCTGGGATGTATATTCCTTGAGTTAAGATTTTGGGGCTGGAGCGATAGCACAGTAGGTAGGCGTTTCCAGGAGTTCCCCAGCACTTCCAGGAGTAACCCCCTGAGCATCACCGGGTGTGACCCAAAAACAGATTTTGTCTATCTTATTTCTCCCCTCACCTAATTCTTAGTCCCTAGAGTATCTGTTAATTGTCAAAAACACAGGATAAACGAATAAGATGTTAAGGGTAAGGAAGTTGCCCAAAGCCACAGAGCTGTAAGTGTTCAGCCCACAATTTAAACCAGAACTGTGGGGCCTCAAAGATCATGGACCTTGGGGCCAGAGCGATAGTCCATCGGGTAGGGTGTTTGCCTTGCAACACGGCCAACCTGGGTTGGATCCCCGGCATCCCGTATGGTCCCCTGAGCACTGCCAGGAGTGATTCCTGAGTGCAGAGCCAGGGAGTAATCCCCTGAGCATGACCCAAAAAGCAAAAAAAAAAAAAAAAGAATCATGGACCGGGCTTCAGTTTTATACACATGCTACCTAGTTGGCTTCTTAGTGTAAGCCTACCAGCTTCAATAGATTATAGTTTTGATTTTTTAAAGATATGGAGAAGTTTTACTAAGCCCCCAAATGATGCCAAATTATCCACGTTTACTACCAGAGCAGCAAGCAGAAGGGCAATCAAACAGCAAAACGAATATTTTTGCCTCCTGGGAAGTAGATCTTATGCTCTTGGGGCCTGGGAGGTAACCTGAGGCAAAAACCTCATAAGCATTGGGCTGAAAGTTGAATCCTCAGTGCCAAGTAGCTCTGGAGTAACAGCGCAACGTGCTGACTGCGGAGTACCAGGAGTGCGCAAGCACTGCAAATTATGAACAAGTCTGTGGCTCTCTGTAAACAGCACAACAAAAGATCTGTGAGCACTCCTAGCATGCACATGTGTAAGAACCCTAAACAACACTCCAGTGGACTCTACAACCAGAATCAGTGTAAGCACCTCAACTAAGGAGTGTGACCCAAGTAAGGATGTGTGTAAGCACCATGGCAGAAATGTGCAACCGCCAGTGAGCACCACAAACAAGGGTGTGTGTATGTGTTTGTGTGTGAGAGAGATAGAGATAGAGATAAAGGAGAGAGAGAAGAGAGAGAGAGACACACACACAGAGTATTAGAGAGAAGAGAGACCTGGTCATCACAATAGTAACCAAGGGAAGACAAGGGTAAAAACAAAGCTGACAGTTTTACCCTGATCAGGATACTTGGTTTAAGAGTGGCTTGTTAAGGTTATTTACATGGATGTTGAGTTGGATGCTGGAAACACATTAGATAAAGTGAAGCTAACCTAAGCCCTGATCCTAAAGAAGAGGTGTAGAGCCCCTACATTATTTTCATAGGTTTGTATCAGGATCTCCAAGCCACAAAAGCAAAGTTGCTTGGGATCCTTGAAGGCAAGAAGGAAACTTCACTATTTTATAGGAAACATGTTATTTTGTTTTGTTTATTTT
Organism: Cryptotis parvus; assembly: GCA_021461705.1. Lineage (NCBI taxonomy): Eukaryota > Metazoa > Chordata > Mammalia > Eulipotyphla > Soricidae > Cryptotis > Cryptotis parvus. The sequence continues at coordinate 15,102 of JAJIBD010027507.1, forward strand.
TAAAAATTTTTATTAAAGAGCCATGATTTACAAAATTACTGATGGTTGTGTTTTAGGCATACAATAATTGTACACCAATTCCTCCACCAGTGTCAGCTTCCCTCCATCAGTGTTTCCAGATTCCCTCCCCACTCCAAGCCCTACTCCACCCTCACCTGTCAACTTGACAGGAAGGAACATGGTGCCTTAGAATACAGAGGCCAGGTCTTAAGGTAAGAATCAATGTCTTTCCACAGGTCTAGCTTTCTTGCCTGCCAGTGTGTCCTACCTCATTGGAACCAACTTGTTTGGTGTGTTGGCCAACAAGATGGGTCGGTATGTATCCTGAAGTCTGGGAAGGTGCAGAAGACTATAAGATAGATGAACCATATAAAATTGTCCTTTCACTGGGTCAATTACCAGCTTCTCTTGTATAGGAGAAGTGTATAAGTACACAATGTAAAAACTGCCCACTGGTTGGATGGGGGTGCTGGATGATAAAGGCAGTATGGAGAAATGCAATTTCTGAACTTGTTGCTATAGAAGAGGCAGTGAATAGATGAGAGGGAACATTTGCTGTTCAGCTGAAAAAGTAAAATAATCCACAGATAATATATATTTAAAAAGTCAGCATTTGAGGATATTAGCTGTCAAATGTCTTTCCATGGACCCCTTGGGAGTTCTCCAGAGGTGACTCAGAAATCAACAGTTATAAAGCGATGAAGGTGAGGAAGTGTGAGTCTGGATTAAGTTCTCCAAGAATAGTAAGAACAGTAACTTTTATTTTTTTAGCTTTATTTATTTGTTTGTTTGTTTATTTATTTATTTATTTTTTATTTATTTGCTTTTTTTTGGTCACACCTGGTGATGCTCAGGGGCTGGCTCTTTGCTCAGGGAATTACTCCTGAGCATATGGGATGCCAGGGATGGAACCCGGGTTGGCTGCGTGCAAGGCAAACGCCCTCCCGCTGGACTATTGCTCCTGCCCCAAGAACAGTAATTTTACTTTTGCAGTTCAACAAGAAGGTGATTAAATAAGTTTTAAAATCTTTGATAGGGAATCTGAGTAGAACAGAAGTTTGGTATTTTGTTTTGTTTTTCTTTCTTTGCTTTATTGTGTATATGGGCTCATGCCTGAGAGGCACTCAGATGCTGCTCCTGGGGTGCTCAGGAGATCCTGAGGTACTAGAGACCAGTATTAACGCATGCACCCAGGCTGCTGCGCTCTCTAGTCCTTTGGGGGGTGACACCTGACTGAACTCAGGGCTTGCTCCTGGCTCTGAACTCAGGAATCACTTCTGGTGAAGCCTGGGAGACCATGTGCTGTGTCAAGGATTGAAGTCAGGTTGACTGAATTCAAGGCAAATGCCTTACCTGCTGTCTTAATTATCTTGGCCCACACTGAGTTTTCTTTCCTTTAAAGGAGGAAAGTATGTGTCCCTACCATCCTGCCAGGGGAAATGGCGAGGGGCAGGAAAGGGCAGAGAATGGGTCGCCATATCTGTAGTGATTACTTTCATCTTACATATCACAAAGGGATCCTGAAATTCCTAATTTAAGTGGTAGAACTGACCTGTTTGGTGGTGACAAGGTGGTAGCAGGCAGATGGAATTTATTCCCTTATCAGTTTTTGACAAGACTCTTTTCCAGGTGGTTGTGTGCTCTGATTGGGATGGTTGTGGTCGGTGTCAGCCTCCTGTGTGTAAGTATAAAGCCTTAAGGAACAATATCTTTAAAGAGAAACAGAGGAAAAAGAGGATATGGTTTAGTTGTGGAGTCCTTGCCTTTCTTTGGGAGGCCCTGAGTTTTATTCCTGGCAGTGCAAAAATATATACACCTGTATACTTAAAATGAGAAGAGGATTGATATGACAAATGCCATAAGTAGAATTGCTGATCATGTCTGGCATATAGGGCTTTTTGTGTTTCAGGAGATGCAGCCAGGCATCCCCTTGAAGGAGAGTGAGGAGGAAGGAGAAGCAGAGAGCAAAGATGCAGCTGTAACTACCAGTGTGAGGCTATGTGGCGTGGGAAACAAGATGTATATGTTGCAGGCTCCTTTGGGGGTCTGCAAAATGGTGCCTTTCAGTTCATTTGCGTTTCCCACCTCACAGGAGCCACCATCTATACCCTCAATCTCTTGCACCAGAATGTTTGGTTGTAGAAAGAGAGGCATTACTATCTCAAGCTTGCTGAGCCCTAATTTTCTCCTCTTCACAGGGGATCATAAACTACACTGGCCCCAGAGGCTCAAAGGTGATGAGAACAGGAAGAACATCTGCTCAGTTCCAGTTTTCCCACTTGCTGCTTTCGTAACTTGGAGCTGCTTAGTTCACCTCCCTGTGCTCAGTAACCTCATCTGTGTGGGGGGATTCTGGTAGCCTCCTGTAGGGCTGTGGAGGTAATTCCCTCACCTAAGGAGCATCTGGCACAGACAGACCCACAGCTAAGGTTATTGATAAAATACAAAAACGCTCCTGAAAAACTCCCTTAAAATTGTTGTATACCACCAATATGGCATGTTAAACCTCTGCCTCAGTGAATGTCCTGTCACTTGACATCCTTAGAGGACTTAAGGAACCAGAAAAGGAAACCCTTTCCATGGGAAATTGGACAATGAGAATGAGTTTCGACCTTGTTATATGGCACCAAAATGCACTACCTCCCACTCCAGCATGAATAATTTGTTGCTAGTGTTTTCTGTCTGTCTTCTGACATCGGTGTCTGCCAAGATAGGCTCTAACTGAAACTTTTAGATGCTACTGCTAATGGAACAGAGAATAGTCAGTGAAGAATAAGGATAGAAATGTATGTTTGGTGGCCCATCGCCTCTGGGGGTCCCGGAAGCAGCCAGATGAAACTCGCCCATCACACTAGCCACCATCTTCGCTGTCCGACCCTGGGAAACTGCCTCACGACCAGATCAACAGAGCAAAACCAGTTTGAGCCCAGATCGCGTGGGCTGCATGCGGCCGTGCGGTCCACTAAAATAGTGAAACAGTAATGTCTTTTAATGCACTGTATTCCACGAAGAGCAGGAAAGTTTATTGGGAAGGAGATATAAAGAGGAAAGAAATGACATACAGAATCTGCCAAGTAGTTGAGGTGCGGGGGGGGAGGGAGGTGGGGACATTGGTGATAGTAGATGGGTTTGGGTGGAGGGATGCGTGTTGGAACACTGTAGAACCAAAAACTCTACATGAGCATCTTTCAACTGTATGTCTAAAATGGTGTAATAATATTTGGGGGAAAATAATAAAATTAAATTAAAAAAAAAGAGAAATGTATGTTTGGGAGTAGGGAAGAGGAAATTGAGGAAGAGTTTATGGAAGAGAAAAATATTATTATAGTATGATGGAATCGAGTCTAAGGTTCAAACTTGGCTTGCAACTAAATAGCTTTGAGGAGGGATTCGTAAGGAGTTATGAGAAACCAAAGAAAATATGTACATGCACAGGTCACATGCTGTTTCATATGACACAGGACAAAAACCTCATTTTTGTGCTTATTTTATCTTATCCCTTTTGGTTCCTAATGACCCTTTTCTTCTTTTCTTCTGCAGGTTCCTCTGGCACATAATATTTTTGGTCTCATTGGTCCTAATGCAGGACTTGGCTTTGCCATAGGTAAGATGTTTCCTTAAAGTGACGAGAAGTCTTTGAATAAAGGCTTTGGGTCTGTTCAGAGGAGGAATGAAAAGACAGAAGAGAGAGGCAAGTGGATAGCAGGGGTGTAGTGAGATGTGTCCACAATTCCATCTGGGAAGGGTGCTGTGCTGAGTGGGAGGATTGCAGAGAAAGGAAGAAGACTGAGGGAAGGAGGAGGGAAATGCCAGGGAAGGAAGAGACTGTGAGTAGAGCTGGCAGACAGGCCCTATTTGCTCTGATCACAGGCATGGTGGATTCTGCTATGATGCCCATCATGGGACACCTGGTTGATCTGCGCCACACCTCAGTGTATGGGAGTGTCTATGCAATTGCTGATGTGGCTTTTTGCATGGGCTTTGCTGTAGGTATGTTGATGGGGAGCCCAAGTCTTTGTATCCCAATCTTTCTTGTCTATTGCTTTCCAACTGGTATTGGATACAGGTATCAATGGGGAGAGCCCAAGACTTTGTAACCCAATCGTTCTTATCTATTATTTTCCAACTGGTATTGGATCCAGGAAGCTGGTTATCCCAGCTCTGCAAATGTTTGGCCTTGGGGCATTCTCTGGAGTACCTGTAATCTCTAGAATGGCATCTTAAATGTGATTATATCCACTAAATATTTGTGAACTTAATCCCCCATGCATAGGACCATCCACTGGAGGTGCCACTGTGCAAGCCATTGGGTTCCCCATGGCTCATGGTTATCATAGGGGCCATCAATATCATCTATGCTCCTCTCTGCTACTGTCTGAGAAGCCCATCGGCCAAGGAAGAGAAGATTGTAAGGGATTTTTGTTACAAAAATGTCTTCTGCTTTTCCATGTTTTTCTCAAGCCCTTTCTTCCTGTGTTTTAATTTCTCCCTTGTTCATAGCTTTTCTGATTTTTCATGTTTTCTGATCTCCGTATCTTGTTTTATTTCTTTCTTGGTTTTTTTTTATTTTTCTTTCTCCCCACAATCACTTTTTCTCTTACACGGAGTTAAGAAGGGTTCTGTGCAAAGACAGGAAGTTGGGAAATGGTTAGGGGCCCTCAAGGTAATCTGTAATTATTGTACTTACCATAGAGTGTGAATTACTTATATGTAGCCCAAATGAACAGAATTCTATTACACATGCTAATTAATTAATTTTTCATTTGCTGTTATCCTTTACCAAGTCATCTCTTGAAATACAAAAGTCCTAGGAAAGAAAACCTCAACATATGATTATAGTCAGTAAGTCACTTTTCTCTAGTAGTACTATGAACACTGAATGTTTAAAAAGGGTTAGATGGATATGAGAGAACAGAAGAAAGATCTGATAGGGGATGGCACAAATTGAGGAGAAAGCCTAGTTGTAGCTTGCAGAACATTTGAAATCACTGGGATTGAATTGGTCAGAAGAGAACCAGATGTTTTTCCCCACTAAGATTGGTACTCCCAGGTGCCTTGGAAGGCTTGTGTGTGAATATGAAGCAGAAATACAGTCCTGTGCTTTTTTCTTGAGTCTTTTCTCAACAACAATAGATATGGGGAACTAGTGGGAGGAGGGACTGGGAGACTAATAAAAGATTTCAGTGATTTCTCCTCCTGTTCCTCACTGTAGGCAATTCTCAGCCGGGACTGTCCCTTGGAGAACTGGATACATCAAAACCAGAAACCCACAAAAGAATTTCCTTTGGGAGAGGAGAGTGACGAGGAGCCTGACAGTGAAGAGTAGCTACAGGAAATGGCTCCTCTCCTTGTCTCAGGAGACCTGGGTTTATTTGCTCCCTTTTCCCATGAGACCTGGGCATTCCATGAGGCTTAGGCTTCAGGCACTGCTTTCCTCTAGGTTTGGGCTGCAGTGCCCTCTTTCCCGGCAACAGGATAGCCTGCTCAGTAGGCTTCATGTCCACTTCTCTGGGTATCTTCTCACTATTCTCACCTCACTCGACTCCTGACTCCTCATCTATGCTGTAATGCCCAAGTCATTCTGTGGAAGAAGACAGTGGTTCTTCTCTTAGGCTTCTGTGAGGGTGAATAAACTTTTGTGATAGATTCTGTGAAGTGACTCATTATACGGAGGCTGCAATGAGCACAGTCCTGAAACAAGCAGGGTGACTGGCGAACCTCATTTCATCTGTTATCTGGTTGTTTTTTGGACACATCGCCAACAAATTGTAGGAAGTTCACAGTCCATTTCCTGCATGTTCTTCACAATTTTTCCCAATTAGGTTGTGAAAGTTTGCTACTTTGGTGCTACTGCCAATTTGCCAGTATGGGAGATTTTTAGCCTGGTTTTTGTAAGCTAAGTGTTTTTCTGTGGCTAAATATATAACTACTAACTTGATTTGCCTCAGAGAAAGGAAAGTTTCTGTTTACTTAATTATCAGAACCTGCTTATCTTACCAAGAACTCACTGACATTCCATTATTTTCCCTGTAGGTTTCTACCTTTCCCATTTAAAAAAAAAAAACTCTTACAAACAAAAAAATGCAAACAGAAGGAAGAATCTATTGGAACCCAGTTTTCTCTGGGAGATATAAAAACAAGCCACTCTGAAATTCTTTCCAATTGTAAAAATATTATAATCCTAACACAAGGATTATAAGGAGGCATTGTTCATTGTTTATGTTTGCCAATGTGACCTAGTCTGGACATGATAATTAGATGTTCTTTCACTGCAAGAGAGTGAGAGCAAACAGAAAAGGTACTGCACGTATTCTGAAGTAAAGTAGTGATGGTGTTTCAAAGATATGGGAGACACAGCACCCTCTAAATAAGTTCTTATTAATTTGGACTAACAGGTATAAAAATGGAGAGCAGGGCTAGAGCGATATTACAGCAAGTGGAGCGGTTGTCTTGCATGACTAGATTTACTTAGTCATGCAAGACATGACTTGCATGATTTAATCCCTGGAAACCCCATGGTTATCCCAAGCTTATCAGGAGTCATCGCTGTATGCAGAGACAGGATTAAGCCCCTTAGTACTGGTGGGTGTGGCCAAACCCCCAACTGAAATGGAGAACTCTGTAAGTTCAAGTCGGAGTCAGGGAAGCTTCGAAGTCAAAGTGATGTAACTGGAGGAAAGGTAGGAATGGAGACACCCACTGGTGCAGGCGTCAGGGGTGCCTGATGTCAGACTTGGGCCTGTTCGCACTTCGCTTTTGTTTTTTTTTTTTTTTTTTTTGCTTTTTGGGTCACACCCGGCAATGCTCAGGGGTTACCTCCTGGCTCTGCACTCAGGAATTACTCCTGGCGGTGCCCGGGGGACCATATGGGATGCTGGGGATCGAACCCTGGCGGCATGGGCGGCCACGTGCAAGGCAAGCGCCTTACCCGCTGGGCTATCGCTCCGGCCCCATATTTTTATTTTTTTAAGTATTTTATTATACCACCGTGAGATATACAAATAAAAAGATATACAATTAAAAAAGTTCATGTTTGGGTTTTGGTCATACAGTGTTTCAGCACCCGTCCCCTCCACCAGTGCCCATCTCCCACTAACAACATCCCCGGTTCCCTCCCCCCTAACCCAGCCCTGCTCCATGGCAGGTTCTTTATTTCTTTGCCTTTCTCTCTCTTTCTCTTTTCCTTCCCTTCTAGACTATGGATTATAGAACATACATTAAAAAGTTGTCATGTGAATCCTTTTGCCTCTATTTCATGCTCAGTTCTAGGTTGGCATTAGTACCCTCGACAATTATTAGCACCCTGTTCCATTTTCTGTCTCTCCTAAACTCTGACTCCCACACGTTTGTGATAATTTCCACCTTTGACAAGACCCTCCCGATATATTCTTCACTTGACCTTGGATATTGGTATCATAATATGTACATATATATTTATGCCATGCAAATAAATGCAGTCATTCTGTATCTGTCTCTCTCCTTCTGGCTAATTTCGCTCCAACATAATCTTCTCCCATGTCCATCCATTTATAGGCAAATTTTATAACTTCATTTTTCCTAACAGCTGCATAGTATTCCATTGTGTAGATGTACCCAAAGCTTCTTTATCCAGTCATCGATTTTCGGGCACTCTGGTTGCTTCCAGATTCTGGCTATTGTGAATAATGCGCTATGAACATAAAAAGTAGGGATGGTGTTTCCGCTGGATTTTTGGTTTCCCAGAGTAGATTCCCAGGAGTGGTATGGCTGGGTCAAATGGGAGTTCAATTTCTAGTCTTTGGAGGAAAGTCCATATTGTTTTCCAGAAAGGCTGTACCAGCCGGCATTCCCACCAACAATGGATGAGTGTCCCCTTTTCCCCACATCCACGCCAGCACTTGTTGTTCTTGTTCTTTTGAATATGGCCAGTCTCTGTGGTGTAACGCACTTTGGTATGATTCTTGCCTGCTTGTTAAACTCTTTTACAGAAGCTGGGTGAGTTCAGTATAAGCCCAGAAGTATTAGAATATATTCAGCTGCACCTCGATGAATCCTTAATCCTTAAGCAATGTTTGTGTGTTTTTAAGAGTTGACGTTAACTGCTTACCTGGTTTGCAACCCCAAACATACTTTTGTCTTTGTTTGGTCAAATGACATTTGTCTCAAGTTTTGAAGATGCTAACAGATAAAATTAAAATTTATTGTTTGACCACTTGCAGCCGTGTGATTCGATTCATCATTAAATGCTGGAGATCAGAGGTGACTAGAGTATCCCACCCACATGGCAGAGCCTGGCAAGCTACCCGTGTTGTATTTGATATGCCAAATACCAGTAACAATTATAGACCTCATTCCCATGACCTGATGGAATGGTTTGAGGCTCTTTATGTTCCTGGAGCAAGCAGATGCTTTTTGGGCTCTACTAGCATGAGACAGGACATATGGAAATGTTACTGGTGCCCGCTCGAGCAAATCAATGATGAATGGGAAGACAGTGATACAGTGATATAAGATATAACTACAAACATAGTTAATGGTCATTTGGGACTCCCTAGGTATCACAACTAAACATGTGGGACCCTTGTGATCAAATGTGTAATTCCTAGTGAATTTCACAACCAAGTGTGTGACCTATGGATAATGACAAAAACAAAGGAAAGGGAAAGGGAAAATAAAATACATGCATAAAATACAATAAGAGGGTTTTTTTAGAAAAGGAATGAATCTTAACTTTCCAGTTAACATTGAGCAATATAAGACAAATTGGAGGAGACAATAGGTATAATTTATTCACATTATAAAGTCCTATTATCAAGAGTACTTTTAGAGCTCTTAGTACCAAATACACAAATAAGAGGCACATATTTTAATTTTAGATCATAAATAGATTGGAAACAGTTCTATTTGAGGAAGCATATAAAATGAGGAATCCTATACAAATGGAAACATTAATTTGTCATTATTAGTATCCCTTTATATTGTAAAAAGAAAGTAATATCTGGTAAACTTTCCACATTCACAGTTAAAAACTAGAATATTAGAATAGTACTCCCACATGACCCAGTGATATCATTTCTTAGCATCAACTCCTAAACACCATGACATTAATTTGGAAGGATAATTGCACACCTATGTTCATTGCAGCCCCTATTATAATAGCCAAGCTATGGAAACAAATCCAAATGCCCAGTGATAGATGAATGGATCAAAAGTTGTGGTATTTATGCACTGTGAGATACTATACATCGGTAAGAGAGAACAAAATTATGCCATGAATGGAACTAGAGAATCTGCTGAGTGAAGTCAGTCAGAAGTAAAGAAATAGATAGAGAATGATCTCGCTCATGTGGAGGACTTAGGGGTAGAGGCAGAATGATCTCGTTCATGTGGAGGACTTCCATATACACAGCAAGATAACAGCAAAGATCCAATGGCGACACATCAAGAAGCTGATACACAGAACTGAGATTGGGGAAGAAAGTCGAAAGGGAGGGACATGGGAAACTTTAGGAGGGGGAGGTTTCACCGGTTACGGGTGTGCTATTGGGATTATGTACACAAGAAACTATAATTAATAATATTTTATTATTAATGTATATTATTATATACATTATATATTATATTATATCGTGCATGACAGAGCCTGGCAAGCTACCTGTGTCGTATCGATATGCCAAAAAGCAGTAACAATTATAAACCTCATTCCCATGACCTGATGGAATGGTTTGAGGCTCTTTATGTTCCTGGAGCATCAGATGCCCTTGGGCTTCACAAGAATGTGACAGGACATATGGAGATGTTACTGGTGCCTACTTGAGCAAATCAATGAACAACGGGAAGACAAGTGATATTATATAATCATATTATTATATTATGATATTATATTATATAATATATTATTAATTCATATTATATATCATTAATAATATTTTATTATTGATGACTATAACTAATAATATTTAAGTCACAATACCTTAATAGAAAAATTTAAAGAATAAATGAGAACACTCTGCTGGAGAAACAATATAGGAGTTAAGGCACTTTGCTTGCATCCTGCTGACCCAGGTTTGAATTCCTGGTACTGCATATGGTCCCTAAGCACTGCCAGATTTAAGAGCACCTCCCATCCATACAAATAAATTAATTAATCAATTGATCAATAACCCCCCCCCAAAGATAGAAAATATTGGGGTGGGAGATATTAGAGGTCAGGGTACATGCCTAGAGTATGCTTAAGTAGGTTCAATTCCCCATACTACAGAATTCCCTCCCTCAGCATGGTTGATGCAGCCCTTGAGGTCTCCCAGCATCACAGAGTTAAAGCAGCATTCATTTTCAGGCCCTTGCACTGAACTGCAGGCCTGGTTGGTACAGGATTGCTGATGGCGATCCTCAGGCTTTTAGCACTGCCTGAGAGGTAGACCCTAAGAGAGAGAGACAGAGACAGAGAAACAGAGACAGAGGGAAGGAGAAAAGGAAAAGAAAGAAAGGAAGGAAGGAAGAAGAGAAAGAAGAAAGAAAGAAAGAAAGAAAGAAAGAAAGAGAGAGAGAGAGAAAGAAAGAAAAGAAAGAAAGAAAGAAAGAAAGAAAGAAAGAAAGAAAGAAAGAAAGAAAGAAAGAAAAGAAAGAAAGAAAGAAAGAAAGAAAGAAAGAAAGAAAGAAAGAAAGAAAGAAAGAAAGAAAGAAAGAAAGAAAGAAAGAAAAGAAAGAAAGAAAGAAGGAAAAGCAGGGAGGGAGGAGGGAGGAAGGATGGAGGTAGGGAGGGAGGGAGGAGGAAGGGAGGGAGGAAGAAGGAAGGAAGGAAGGAAGGAAGGAAGGAAGGAAAGGAAGGAAGGAGGGGAGGGAGGGAGGGGAGGGGAGGGAGGGAGGGAGGGAGGAGGAGGGAGAGGAGGGAGGAAGGAAGGAAGGAAGGAAGGAAGGAAGGAAGGGAAGGAAGGAAGGAAGGAAGGAAGGAAGGAAGGAAGGAAGGAAGGAAGAAGGACTGGAGAGATAGTAGAGTCGGTATTATGTGTTCACAACCTAACTTCTTTTCCCCAATCCACATCTGGTCCTCCAAGGAGTTTTAGGGCTTATTTATAAATTCAGAGCCAGGAGTAGCACTGAGTACTGTCAGGGTACCCAAATAAACAAACAAAATACAACCCAGCAACAAATAAGCTGCAAGTTGTTTTTTTTAATTTTTTAATTTTTTTGTGGAAGCCTGTTCTTTTTTAATTTAATTTTTTATTTATTTTTGACAATTACAAAAATGTTCATGTTTGGGTTTAAAGCCATACAGTATCCCAGCACCCATCCCTCCACCAGTTATGTAGACAATAGTCACATCCATCGATGCAATTCTAGAGTTGAAACTAATTAGATAAAGAAGCACCAGTATTAAAATCAGTAAGTAATAATAAAAAATGAATTTTTAATGTGAAAATTACTGTATCTGGTCACGGGGTTGTTAAGTCCTTGTTTCCTTAAACAAGGACTTAACAGCTCTATGAGCTGTTGTTGCCAGCTGGGCCTCTGTGTTACTGTTTTTCGTCTGCTGAGTGTAGTTGGCTTCCGTGGAACTCCACCGTCTAATCCGGTGTGCTCGTGCTGAAATTTCAGTATGAGGATTTAAGGGACGCCATGCCGGCATCTGCGGTCAGTGCTCTGAGGTCCAGGGCAAGGATGCGTGGGCTGGAGCCCAACTTGTTGACGGTGTGGCTGCAGGCGTTGGGGAAGTACCACGGGCACGGGCGGCTGTTCACCTGACTCTAAGAGACACCAGAGTTGGCTAAGCTGCAAACTTTCTTTGTAAAATGGCGATTCCCTCTGTGGAAAGGTTGAGACATGCATTTTCGGTGTTATAAAATAAAGAAAGTACGAAGAGTATAAACATAATTATAGGATGATTGAGTTAGTACTTAGGTTGCAGAAGAGAAGACAATGGAACTAATAAGTTACTTTATTTTATGACCAGAAAAATAATTTTATGGTCTTGCATAGTGTTGGAAATTATTTAGAAGACATTTCCGAGATACAAAACTTGGGTTAGATAAAGTGCACCACAAATTAAGAGGATAACTTAATCTGTGGTGTTGGAAAATATGCAAGGGAGAAAATATGCAGGGGGCACGGTGTGTGAGTTCCTCCTTAAATACAGACCCCCTTGATATTAAGAAATGACCTTCACTGTCTCTTTTAACCTTCTTCAGCCTGAAGTCAATGTTGTCGGATACTAGTATGGCTGGCTTTTTTAATAGGGTTATTTGATTGTAGAATTGCTTTTCTTGGCTGTCTTTTTATTTTGGTCATTATTTCCTTTGAGGTGCAGATACTTTTTAATTTAATGTGTTCCCGTTTGTTTCTGTTTGCTTGGTCAGTGGTGTTGGCTCCCTAAAGATGCCTCCAGATTCAGTTTGACGAGGTTATCTGCTGATGTTTCCCTCAATGTAACATGGATTCAAATTTGATATCAAAGGCCTTGATATCTGCACCTCGAAAGAAATGATGACCAAAATAAAAAGACAGCCAAGAACTCACACTCCTAAATGTATATGAACCTAGTGAGGGAGCAGCAAAGTACTTAAAACAAATGCTAACAGACTTGAAGAAAGACATTGATAGCAACACTATAGTACTTTGATTTGAATGTTTTTTTCCCAGTGTTAAAAAAGGGCCTGTGTGCATAACTTTTTGCTTGCTCCATTAGTTTTCTTTGTTGATTTTCTTTTTCCATTCCTTTACTTTTTTAAAACATTTTTTCTCTTCTATACTTCTGAATCCTCCCCACCTTTCCATACCTTTAAGATATAGTATTATATCTAAAATTCAAAATGATTTTAAGTTGCATGCTGAAAAATTTATGTACATGTGTGTACCATTTGACTGAAAATAGAACGCTTCCACACCCAGAAGGTTATGTTTCCTAAGTCAACCCGATATATTTTTGATTCCGATATTGTTTATATTGTTTTTGCTTGTTCTTAAACTTCATATATTTATTTATCAATATCTTATAATTTTTTTCTTTTTGGTCCACGCTCAACGACGCTCAGGGGCTATTCTTGGCTCTGCACTCAGGAATCACTCCTGGTGGTGCTCAGGGGACCATATGGGATGCCAGGGATCGAACCCGGGCCAGCATAGGCCGGCTGCATGCAAGGCAAACGCCCTACCTGCTGGGCTATAATATCTTATAATTTTTACAAACTAAATTTTTTTTCTCCTCTTGCCCTTTGTTGTTGTGATGACTAGGAGCTGTATGCTTGTATTATCTGCACAGAATTGCAGTACTCACATCATCCATCTTGCTACCAGTGTTAACTTCCCTCCACCATATTTACAGGTTCCCTTTCCTGTCCCCTGACTCCCACCCCTACCCCAGCATGCCATCTTAACAGGCACCCTTTTAAATTTGGTTATTAAAATATGGTCTCATGATTTCAGTGTTGACTCTGTAATTTAGATATTTAACTCTATCATTCCTTAACTACACCAATATTGACTCTGTAATTTAGATATTTAATTCTATCATTCCTTAACTACACCAATATGCTTGGGTCCCTTGACCCTTAACCTCATTGCTTCTCACATGTCTCCTCTTCCCTACTCTATTTCTTTAGAGTAGACTGAAATCTAGATTTCTGGAGCCAATTGTGATCTATGTCACCCCTTAAGCCACTGAAGTTCCTTAATCAGTTTCTCTAAATACCACATGTTTGTGAATCATCATGTATTTGTCCTCCTGGCTTACTTCATTTAACATGACATCTTCCAGTTGCATCTGTGTTTCAGCAAATTGAATGATTGATTATTCCTTAAAGCTGTGTAATATTCCATTGTGTCTCTATATCATGTCTTCACGATCTGCTGATCTGTTGGTGGGCATCTAGGTTGATTCCAAATCTTAGCTATTGTACGGAGTGCCGCAATGAACAGTGGTATACATACATCCTTTTGAATGAATGTTTTTCTGTCCTGGGGGTCTTTGTCTTTGTTGAAGAAAAAACTCAAGGACGAGACAGTATATATAGAAAGCAAAAGGATTTATGATATTATGTACCTGAATCGTGGGCATATATGTATGACAGTGTTGTGCCTGTGTTTTGGGCTAGGAATTTTCTGTGCCTACTCTGTGCTAGAGTTTTGGGCTAGGGATTTTCTAGGTTCACTTCACTGAAGATCAAAGCATTTCCAAAGGGTTGGTCTAGTGGGAAGTGTTGGGGGTCGCAAATATATTGAAATTGTAGGTTTGTGTTGGAGGACATGTTTAGCTAATCTGGGAGTTTTGTTGTTTTGCTCACTCCCAGCTTAATCTTATTTAAGCCAATGTTCATTCTAATGAGATCTCTCTTCTATGTAAACACTTCTAGAGGGTGTGGCAGTTAACAGAAGTCACCTTGATTGAATAACTTCTGACTTTATACATCTACTAAGGCTTCTATGTTTTCTAGATTGGGCACAGCTCCTCTTTATACCCACTGCACCCAACGTGGGACAGTTAGAATTTACCAGGAGACTACCACCCCTGGCTACGCTGAGACTAAAGGAAGACTATAGGAAGGATCATACTAGTTTGCTCTAAGCAGGCCGAGTATGACCCTTTCAGTACATGAGAACAAGATACTGAGAATCACACTGGTGCAGATAATAATAAGGACCTTGTGGGTACCATCTAGATTACATGAAGCTCATGAAGTTAAGATGTATTACTTTATATCAGCCCCCTCTTCTCTCCAGTGTTTTACATAAGAGATAATCTCGGGATTAGTCCTTGGTGTAACCTTTGTTTATACCTACAATAGGGTGTGGCACTACACTCTGTTTAGGGTTCTTTGTTGGCATGACAACCTCCCGATTGGTTATTGGTGTATATAAGGGGCTGACTTGAGGCCCCCTTCACCTTTTACCTTTGCCTTTTGGTTCCCTCAGCCTTCAGCTTTTGGTTCCATGCGGCTTTTGGCTTTTTGGCTTTGGTCTTTTGCTCTTTGACCTTTTGCTCCATCTTCTAGTGCTGTGGAAGAGCTTTTGTACTATTAAAAGCCATTTTTGGAACTGCACCGGACTCGTGAGTTTTCATCTGTTCTCCCGGCGCCCCCGGAGGTAGAAGACAACCTCTGTCCTTGACACTGTCGGGTACCGCGCGGCATTCCCGACAGGTTTGCTCATGTAATAACATGCATCATTAGCATCTCATTATACATCTAGGGGAAGGAATGGGTTAATAAGGATATCAGCTCAACTACTAAGTAGCCTGACAGCAGACTGGGCCCCCGGGATAAATCCAGAGCCACAGTAGAGCCTGGCAAGCTACCCATGGTGTATTCCATATGCCAAAAAATGGTAACAATTATGGACCTCATTCCCAACGAATGGAGAGGCGTTACTGGGGGCCCACTTGAGCAAATTGATGAACAATGGGAAGACAAGACAAGAGACAAGTAAGAAAAGAAGAAATCAGAATCAGAGGTCTCTTCATTGAGCTTGCATCACTAACTGGATTAGAACAAGTTCTTCTAAATTCCCATGTTATCAGGAATTACAGCAAGAAGTAAAAGAATGTTGGGTGTGTCCCATCTTCTTAGCAATTTTCCACACTGCCTCTTACCTCAGGGTGGTATTCTATGTGGAACAATGACTTGCCAAGGATGTCCAACCTTAATCCTTGGAATTTTACCAGAAAAAACACATTTTGCAGATACTGTTAAAGCTAAGAATTTTGAAATGACAACATTATTCTGAATTATTTGATACATGTAACTCCATCAAATAAAACCTTAAGAAAAAAAATCTTTCCAGCTGAGGTTGGGTATGGAATTGTGATAACAGAGGATCAGAAATATTCATCATTACAGGCTGGATAAATAGCTACGCAGACTGGAGCACATGCATCATACACTTAGGTTCCAAACTCAGTTCCTGGCAGTGCATATTCCTGGACCTAAAGAGCACTGGTCATTAGGTTTGAGCAATGATTCATTAGGACTGAATGCCATGCTGAGTATTTCTGGAATAGCCCAGTCCTCTTGAGCACTGCTTGTCAGGAACCCTCCCCTCAAAAGTTCCAACATAGCTGGGATTAATGATGGAGATTGGCTGCAGAGAAATGGGCTAAGTATTTTTCTTTCAGTTCTTCTAGGATGAGAACTGTTGCCAGTGGGCACCATTGGGAGCCAGAGAGGGTAAGGTGGTGCCACAACAGGTTCAGTGCCCAGTTTCTGCTAGGCCCGCTAGGACTTCCCTAGTGAACCATCTGGGGGGGTCAGAAATGGTGAAAGTCTGAATGAGCTTCTGAACAACCTGGGCACTCTGGTCACTCCAGCTCCTAAATGGTCAGGCTGCTCCCAGTAACCAGGTGATATGTGGTACTTACCATTCTGGTTTGGGGGATGCCATGTTTTCTCAGTCTGAAGCAAGCTTTTGTTTTCTCCTGGAAAGGGAAAATCAGTTCTCATCACTGCCCAGATTTTCTGATACCCAGAAAATTGAATTGTTTCCAGGGGAGGAATTCAAGAGAAGACAAATAGTAAATTAAATAAATTTTATTAAAAAGGGAGAGAGAAAAAGAAACATATCCAAGAAAGAACATAAACTTCATGAGGAGAAACTGCATAAGAGAAAATTCCTTAAAAAGTCAAGCAAAAGGATTACATACTCCCTCCTATTCAGGGTTTCTATTGAGTTATTTTTATATCACCCACCATATTATTTTTTTCTGATTGTAGTAGTTTTTTTTTTAAATTTCAACTGTTATACTTTCTTGTGCTTTGCTGACTACCTGTTTTTTTTTGTTTGTTTGAGCTCATTGATCATCCTCCGTATGGTGTCACTAACGACATTGTGATTCTGAAGCTCATTGGTGTTGTTTATGTCTTTGGTGATCCTATTTTCACTCATTGAAGTTGGTGGCCTTCTTGTTCTCCCCATTGGTCTTCTAGTGTTCTTGCTGTGTTGGGAGGGGTGAGTCTTTGTAGCTATCCCTCCTGGAAGATGCTGAGTGATTAGGTTGAGGGATTAGGCTCTCTCTATTCTCCACCTGTCCTCAAAGAATGACAAGAAGAATAACCATGAGCAGCATCCGATTTGTGGAGCAGGTTGCGACGGACTCACACTTCAGGACTTGTGGTGCAGGCCCTTAATACGGTGCAGATCAGGTTTGCACACTGCTGGGCCCACCAGGTAGGGAGGGGCTCTGTGCCCCATTCCAGAATAGACAGGCCCAGTGATG
>JAJIBD010027508.1:0-31935 GCA_021461705.1 Cryptotis parvus
CCACAAGCCAGACAGCCCCCATTCCATGAGGGCCTCCATTTTCCACATCTGGACTTCCCTCTTCTCCAGAGCTCCACCAGCAGACCAACCTATCACAGCCGGCTCGCAGCCACTTGCTGGCGATGCGGTTCATCAATAAATGCTGGATTTAGAGATGACTACAAAGCATGCTACCTGCACAGCTGAGCCTGACAAGAAATACCAGTGTTAATTTTAGTATGCAAATACCAGTAACAATTTTAGACCTCATTCCCATGACCTGATGGAGATGGTTGCAGGAGGCTCTTTATGTTCCTGGAGCAAGCAGGTGCCCTTAGCTATACCAGCATGAGATAGGACATAAGGGGAGATGTTGTTGGTACCCACTCGAGGCAATCGATGATGAACTGGAGAGACAGTATACAGTGAGACAGTAATGTGATGTCCCTTTTTTCATTTCTGATTCTATTTATTTGGGTTCTCTGCTTGCATTTTCCTGCAAGTCTTGTCAGTGGTTTTCAATCTTATTTATTTTCAAAGAACCAGCTCTAGGTTTTGTTGATCTTCTGGATTCCCTTTTGACTTCCATCTCATTGATTTTTGCTCTAAGTTTTATTATTTCTTTATTTCTGCCTGGGCTGGGCGACTTTTGCTGATCACTTTCTAAGATCTTAGGTTGTAAAGTCAGACTCTTTATAATAGTCCTTTCCTCTTCTGATGAATGCTTGAAGAGCTATGAACTTGCCTTTTTAGCACTTTTTAGCTGTATCAAAAAGTTCTAGTAATTCGTGTCTTCAGTCTCATTTCTTTCAAGAAACTTTGGATTTCCTCTTTGATTTCTTTTTGGCTTGCTGGCTGTTCAGCAACCAGCTGTTATGTTTCCAGGTGTGGTAGTAGTCACCGTTTTGTGTATGATTAACTTCTATTTTCAGTGCATCATGGTCTGAAAAATAGATAGCTCAATTTCAAACTCCTATGGAGGTATGGTTTATGGCTCAGCACGCATTCTATTTTGGAGCATGTTCCATGTGCGTTGGAAGCCGTGTATTCAGATTTCTTGGGATGATATCTATATATGTCTACCTGCCCTCTTTATTCCATCTCTTCTTTTTAGGGCCAGTATTTTTCTGGGTAAAGTTTCAATTTTGTTGATCTACCCAGAGTTGATAGAACAGTGTTGAGGTATCAACACAATTGTGGTGCTCCCTCTGTCTTCTTTGAAGTCTATTAGTAGTCGTTTAAGGTACTCTCTGGCCTCGTTTAGGTGCATATATGTTTACAGTGCCAAATTCTTCCCAATATATTTATCCTCGATTATTAAGAAGTGACCTTCACTGTCCCTCCTGATGTCTTCAACCTGAAGTCTATGTTAACAGATACCATTATGGCCACTTTGGCCTCTTGGAGGCATTGTTTGAGTGAAGATTTGTTTTCTAGCCTTTTACTTTGATCCTGTGTTTGCTCTGATTGTTCAGGTGTGTTTCTCAAAAGGCAGCAGAATGTCAGATTCAATGTTTTCATACATTTTCCATTTTTTGTCTCTTAGCTGAGTACATTTAGACCGTTGACATTGAGAGAGAGTATTGTCATGGCATTTTCAGCCATCTTTGTGTGTAGGTTTGTTTTTCCTTTTTGGTTTTGTCTCATCCTAGAGTAGCTACTTCAGACCTTCTTTGAGGTTGGTTTGAGTTTACAAAGTTCTAAGCTGCTACTTAGCCAAGAAACTGTATATCCCTCTTCAAATCTGAGTAAAGATTTAGCTGGGTAAAGCATTTTCTGAGGCATCCATTTCATTGGCTTTTTTCACTATCACCCACCACTGCCTTCAGGCTTAGAGAGTCTGTTCTGAGAGGTCTGCTGAAAGTCGAATGGATGCTAATTTGTATACAATTTCCTTCTTTGATCTTGCTTCTTGAATAATTATGTCTCTGTCTATGGCATCCAATATTTTGACTAAGATGTGTCTTGGAGTCTTCTCTATTGGGGTCTCTTCTTTCTGGTATCCCTCAGATTTCTAGGATCTAGATTTTTACCTTTAACGAGGAACTTTTCAGCAGGATGTTTCTAACTGTTTTAATTTCCTTCCAGGAGTTACTTTCCTGTCCCTCTGGGGCGCCGATGATCCCTATGTTGTTCTGCTTTTTCCCCATGTTTCTCTGTTCTGCTATTGATTCATTTTCCGGTCTTTTTCCATCTTAGTTGCCTCAGTGCTTTTTCTTCGGCTCATCCTCAGTCTCAATGATTCTCTCTTCTGCTGCTTTCATCTTAACTATTGAGAGTCCGTAATTGTGTTTTCATTTCATCGACTGAGATTTTTAGTGATATTTCTATTGCATTTTATCATTTCTGCTCTCATTTCCTCCCGTAATTTACTGACTGCCCTTTCCACTGCTTCATTTATATTTCTCCTGTATCATATTGGACATCTATATTATTTTTGAGGTCGTTAAACATCTAACCTCTTCTTCTATGAATTCTTTGCCAGAGAGATTATGCATCTGCATTCTTTTCGGCGTCTTCAGGGTTGGTTTTTCCACATCTGTTCAAACTGAGGATCTGTGTTTTTTTTCCTCACAGATGAGGTGCTGTGGTGTTGAGAGTATGGATTGTTCTGGGGTGCTGTTTATTTCTATTGAAGATATTACCTTCTCTTGGTGTTGAATTTCAAACTTGTGTATTAATATGTGGCGGTGTGGCGACTACCCCCTGCACAGCCACGCCCCAAAGTTAAAATTACTGAGGTAGAGGCGGACTAGTGTGATGGCCCAAAATGTCCTTAGATTTATTTTTAAGACAAATAATGGAAAAAAATATGAGTACATCCTTTCACACACATGTGGTTTATATTGTGTATGTTTAGTGTGGTTATTATTATTATTATTATAGTTTTTTTAGCATACCTGACTGTGCTTTGGATTTAGTTCTGGTTCTGCACTTAGGGAGTACTCCTAGCACTTACTGTGGATCAGAAATATGGTACTGTGCTTGCCTTGCACCATTGCAGACTCTGTTCACCCCAAGCACTGCCAAGAGTAAGCTCTAGAACACTACTGAATGTGGCTGCGAAATGAAAAACAAAGGAAAAAGAAAACCAAAAGTTCAAACCTATGGAATGATTAGCAATCTCTGTCCAACAATTATGAATTGGCAAACAATGGCTATTTTTTTCACTGAAGAGATAAAACAAAATAGGTGACAAAGTCAGTATGGAAAATAACGCAAAATTTTCCTCGTATTTTTCACATCTATTTGCTTTTGTATCCCACGTTTCTTTCCTAGAACACACTTACTGGATTTACCCTCGGTAAATTCAATTCTACTGAAGTCTAGTACAATTCTCAGCCTCATTTCACTTAGAGTACCTCTTTCAAACACATCACTAATTTTTGTCTCCCAGTGTCTTACAACACATCCTATATAGAGATTTTTTAAAACTTATGTTACCTACAATATGCTTTTTCAATTTTCTGAGAAAAGGAGCTACCTCTATAAAGTCAATTACACATCCTACCATTTCCATCCCTTAGATCCATCCCAACTGATGCAATTAGACAAATACTTCCAAAAGCATCACTTGGCCACTTGACATCCGTTATTAATCCATTTTTCTCGAGGCAAGCGCCAGTAATATTTGCATTTGACCCTACCACGTGCCAGTTTAGCCCAATGGCATCTAGGTTGCTTCGAGGTACAAAGAGCCTCAAACTGTTCGTTCAGGGTCTTGAAGAAAGAAGTCTGACCATCTTGTATGTGGGCACCACATGATCTTTGAAATCCCTTGGGATCCAGTCGGTAATGGCATAAGTCAAGTGGTCATCTCCAAATCGCATTACATGTCCAGCCCATCTGATTTTCGTTACCTTAGCAAGCGAGACTTAGCGTCTCTGACTCTGGAACAGCAAAGGAGGTCGAAGATCATAATCCACTTTCACTTGAGTGAGGCATGATATTATGAGCATAGCTCTTAGATTCCCTCTTTGGAGACTTGGATAGCATTCTCATCCTGTTTTTCGTAGAGGCCCAGGTCTCTGAGGGTATGTTAGTGCAGGGGAACAATGGAGTTGAACAGATATGCGGAGCAGGAGGTTCTATAACATATTTATGAATATAGCATATCATGAATATATTTAAGAAAGCAGATCAAAAGACTAACTTATATGCTAAATTTCTAGCAAATATTAATCACTGAAGGGTATTTTGGAGTGAGGGGAGGAAGATGTGGCTCATTGCTTTTATGGCCATTAGGAAAGAGGGATGACTAATGACTTCTGTCATGTGCTGACGGCTTAGAATCTTAGACAGGACATTTCCTACCCTCAGGGCTCAAAGAGCAATTTATAATTTGGCACACCACAAAGTTGCAACGCTACCTGAAGTAGGCTGATAGGTGGCTAAAAGGAGTTTCGTGGGTGGTGACCTAGCAGTGAGTTCCTAGAAGAATAAACCAAAATGTGATTTAAAAGTGCCTCTGCCTCTAGCACTAAAATATTCAACAATGCATTAAAAGGCGGGACCCACTTTGTGCACACAATAAAGTGGAGTAAGACTCCAAGCAACTGCTGGTGCTCATTAAAGCTTGGAGTTTGATTTTCACGTTGTTTTATGCCAGAACTGGCAGTCTTCAAGCTTCCTCGTGGCTCTGTGCTCCACAATCCTCCAGTGGTCTCAGAGGACCATATGGAGTACAGGGTTCCAACCTGGGTCAGTGACATGAATGGCAAATGTCTTACCATCTGCCCGATCACTCCAGCTAGGGGTTTGGTTTCTTAGTAGTCAAATCAAATGATTGTATCAGGAGGCCATTGATTGTGAAGAGGAGGTAGAGGAGAGGATCCTCTCTCAAAGGCAATCATATTCCCATCATTGGCTCCCATCCAAACAGGACTCTCCGTATGAACTAGCAGCAGGGAAACTTGTGATCTGATGTGCTCTAATGATTATTTGTCTAAAATCTCCCCAGCTGTTATGCTGAAGGTGATATTTCCTGTCATTTTGAATGAACCTTTTTAGAATACCACTGTTTGTTCTCCATGGGGCCCAGGAGACTCTGTGGCATGATGAACATGGGACTGAGTCACAGGAATGTGGCATCCTGTCAGATTCAGTAAGCAAACTGTCAATCAATACATTGACAAGGTGTCTTGATAGGTTCCACATGTAAACAGCCATGTCTTGTCAGAGGGGTAATACAGAAAATCAAGACTATATTCAAATGTGCTTATTGTAGAAACTTCCCTTAACTGATGCATAGTCAATGTGTAGATGATGTCCATAATCTGGAGCGTGCCCTCCACAGTGAGACAAGTTTCCAAGCAAAAAAGCAGGAAATAGCAGTGACACGCCCTACTTTATGCTCCAGCTACTCTTAACTTGCAGCCCCTCCCAGCTCAGCTGGGGAGGTGTTGAATCAACTCTGGCACTTGTAAAGCCAAAAGGCCCACCTGAATGTGTTGCATGGCAACAGAGCTGTTTACCTGCATTCATCTCTAGATAGCCCAGGCCAAGATGGCCAAGCAGGGACGTTTTTGGAGGATTTCTCTCTATAAAATAAGTTGGAAGAAAGGAAGCGCCTTTGGCCATTTTGGCTTCCCTTGGCTTCTGCCTCTCTGTTCTCTATTGGGCTTCAACACGTGGTGGCAGCCATCTTGACCTACAGGTGGCCGGAGCAAAACAAGGAACCCAGATTCCGGGGCTTTTCCTGTTCTTGGATTGCATATCAGAACCTGTGATAGTAGTCGTTTTAAAATTGCACTGGATTTCTGAGTTTTTTATCCATTCCCGCCTGCATAGGAGGTAGAAGAGAACTCGTTTCCCAGTAAATTGAGGACCTCGGAAAGAGTCCCCAGCAGTCCTCAACAGACTTCAACAGATTAAAATATAACTGAATATATTTTACTAAAGGAGGTAAGAAAATTCCTTCAGTCCACTTCTGTGGCTTCTGGATAGAGCCCTGACTTCCTAATGCCTAGCTACAACACTTCAATCCGTCTTCTCTTTGGTTAAAAGGCTGACCTACTCATGTCCCTCCTTTTCCACTCAGGGCAGTCCCATCTTATGCCACTGCCTACTTACGGCTAGTCTTGGAAGCCAAGGGATCCTGGCCCTGCGTAGCATCGTCATGAGCCAGAAGTTTTGCATGAAGTCTACCACCTGAAGCTGGCTCAGAGCAGCTTGTCTTTCTTTTCAAGAATCCTGTTTAGAGGAGGGCAGAGTAGGGAACATTCTTAACTTTTCACGTCTAGGGATTCCTGCCAGCCTACTCACCATCAATGCGGCCAGTAAGCCTTCCCTCTTGCACATACCACCACAAACTCAGTCAGGATCAAGGCGGGAAGATCTGCCTCCTCCCTGCAGGATTCTAGACTCCAGGATGTCTCTTGCCTCTGCCAAGGTTCTGAAAGAGTAAGGAAATGTAGAAGGTCACACTCGCTGGCAGCTTGTTCAGAGAACCTGCATGCATATGCACACTTGTGGATTCTGTGCATGCATACGTGTGGATTCTGTGTATCAATGCGAGTCTGACTCTCACACATGGCTGAATCAGTATGTGTTCAGGGCCTGTAGCAGTGTGGAAGTGCCTTGGAAAAAACGAAACAGGGCAGAGGGAATTGGGAGTATGAAAAAGAGTTATAGAAACACGTGAGTGTGTGTTTCAGCAGAGCATAGCATTGAAGCCAAAAGATCTTAAGTAACAGGAACCATAATTGGAAAAGCAAGCGCTGGGCGTGGGCTGGGGTCTTGCAGAAGGCGGGGCGTCAGAGAGCAGGATGTTGAAGTCTCAGCCAAGCTCACTCCTCATTATGGGCTAAGCCAGAGTAGGGCTGCCCAAAGATCAAACTGGGAAGGTGTGATGAGCACAAGGGAGAGGAAATGAAATATCCCTTATAGGAAATCTCCCGGAAGTCAAGGACTACCCTTGGAGAGGGTGCGGAGTCCAGCCCTGCTCTTCCTCTTCAGGACAGAGCCCTGAGATGCCTGTGTTCCAGTGGAGGAACGGGTCATAGGGTCATTATCCAAGAGTCTGCAACAGGAAATACAGCAATTGATGCGGACCAGCCCAGAGCCTTACCATGTGGAAGGTATCAAAGGACAGGCCTAAGGGCCCCCAACCTACACCCTGCCCACGCCAGGCTGTAAACCGGGGGTTACACTTACTCTCTCAGAGCAGCTTCCACTGCGGTCTGTGAGGCCGCCTCCATTGTCCCAGCGCAGGGCTCCAGTTGAGAGGCAGTTTTGGATCCACCATGCACTGCGCCAGCAAGCAAGGCGATCTATTGAGGCGCCCCAGTGGGCGGAACAACTCTGATTTGTTTTTGATGGGCTGGAGTCCTTGGGAGTATGGGCAGTCCTACACTTAAGGCGCAAGGGCAATTTGCTCTGGGCTTGAGGGAGCGGAAGTTCTGCGCCCTGTGTGTGCCAGTCCATGGGTGGTGCAGGAAACCTGGTTTGCTGCTTGAAATTTCCCCTGGCTGGTGAAGCGGCTTCTACTCATGCTATGCTAGAGAGCAAAAACCTTTTTACTTAAGATCTATCATTAGTATTTGATTTTACGACTTTTTCTAATTCTGCAGTGTTAGAATACAGTTTTCCAACTCATTTGGCATCAATAGTGAAGAAGAGTGATTCTATACACGCAGAGAACAACAGATGAGACTCACTTACAAAGATTACTGATAGATTTTCCGTTTGTTTGGTTTCCCCCTCCAGGTGTGGTAAGGAGAGTCTAGTCCGGAGCCTACTTACGTAGAGAATTTAGAGCTGAAATTCTAACAAGTCCAGGACAGGCACTAACAAAGAGTTGTTCAGAGAAGGCCGACGTTTGGGCATATTGTGTGACTAAAATCAGAACAGTACGGGCTGTTGATTGTTGCAGGACTCCTAAGGGCCGCTGCATCTGCTCTGGATTGCCTCCCATGAGATCACTCCGTAGATAAGGGGGTAGTCTAAATGTGGCAGTTTATCTGACCATGTATGCTGTACTAGCTGGTATAAATATTCTCCCATGCTATCACAATCATCGTGGGACTAGCTAGATCTTACCAGCATATTAGCCTGGCCACGTAAGGACACCTAAGTAATTAGACCAGAGAGAAATGCTGTTTGCTTCCAAACAAACAAGCATGGCTCCCTGATAAAATATAAAACTACAATGAAGTAGAGGAGACTTGTGAAGGCTTGGAGAAATATTTAACTGGCATTGGTGTTGGTCCTTGGTACAGTAACATGCCATCTCAGAAACCCCCCTTCTCTACATTTCAAAGGCATTCCCTTCCAGGCTCAAAACATTAGCACAGTAAAGGCCCTAGGTGAGATGCAGGGAGGGGTTACCTGAGGGCATTGGACCCTCCCTGCTTTCCATAACAATGGGAGGAGGGTCTGAGTTGCAGGGGGTATAAACTTGCCGGTTCCCGCTCTCCCGGGTTTCTTCTTCCCGGTGGAATCTCGCCTTGTAAGCGTTTTTCCCCTTGGAAGATATACACGTGGTGGTCGCCATCTTGGCCTACACATGGCTGGGGTTCTAGCCTGGAATCCCTAAGCATCGGGTTTTTCCTTTTGCTGATTTGTATGCCTGAACCTGTGATAAGTAAAGTCTTTTAAAATCGCATTGGATTTCTGAGTGTTCATCCATTCCTCGCCGGCTCCGGAGGTAGAAGGGAACTCGCTTCCCGGCACTGTCGGGGACCCGGCGGAGCACCCCGACATTTGGCGTCCCTGGTGTGGGCACCACGAACATCGTCTGGTCTAATTATCATCGGACAGAGATCATCTGCCTCCGAACCGTGAGTAAAATGATGGATATCTCATGGTATAGATACATTGTATCTTTTATTGGCTCAGAACCATACATAGCCCAGTCTATAAAGTTCCTTTCTGAGAACTACTCTATCTTTTCACAAATCATCTGGGTCCTTGCGATTTTTAAACTGTACCTTTGCGTAAGGACAATGTTTAATAGAGAGAGGGAAGAAAGAAATAAATTGAATGCAATCTTAAGGGGGCGAGATTTACTCAGCGATTGAAGAAATAAGTGAGGATCATAAAGCTACAGGTAGACTGGTCTTAAAGCTTGAGGACAGAATTATTAAACAGAGTTTAAAAATTTGAAAAGAAATTAGAAGAACAGGAAAGTAAAATTATTAACCAGATTTTAAAATTTGAGGAAAAATTAGAAGAACAGGATTTAAAATTCAAGGAAAAAATTAGAAGAACAGGATTTAAAATTCAAAGAAAAATTAGAAGAACAGGGGAAAGTAAAAATTTTTTTTTTGTTTTTTTTTTTTTTTTTTTTTTGTTTGCTTTTGGACACAGCGCCGCTCGGCTTCCTCCTGGCTCTGCACTCCTGAAAAATCACTCCTGGCAGTGCTTGGGGGACCATATGGGATGCCGGGATCGATCGCGGTCCTGTCTGGCATGGACCGCGGCCGCGAGGGGAAAAAAAAAACCCCAACCCAACGACAACCCCCCCCCCCCCAGGAAAGTAAAATTATTAAACAGGATTTAAAATTTGAAGTAAAGTTTGAAGAGCAGAAGAAGGATATCGATAAAATCAGCATTATCTTAGAGGAAGAAATTGACAGACAGAGAGATAGAATAGATGGACAGAAAGAGGAGGTTTGGAAGTTACACATAAGATTGAAAGAACAAAAGGAAGAAACATATAGGAAACTTGAAAGCTTAAACCAAGAAATGGATGTGTTACGCAGGGGAGATTTCTGATTTCATAACTTATCAATCAGGACCTAGTGCATACCCAATACTGAGGCGTGAACCAACTAAAAGCCGTTCACAAACACGCCCCAAAACTGTAGACTTGAAAAAGGTATATACATTCCCAGCAAAAAAATCTAAAAAAGAATTCTAATGTGGCTGATAACTTAGAGGAGGAACAGGAAAACCCAGAGGAGGCAAATTCCCAAGCTGAAAATCTCCCCAGAGTTAATACCCTCAATGGGGTAGATGTTCCTCTGCCAGATACTACAAGCTCTGATGAGGAAGAAGGGGAGAAACAGATTAGCTCGAGTCAAAGAGCAAAGCCCAGCAATCTTTCTCATGACCAATCTAAAGATAAAGTAAAACCGATTCATGAAGACTTAAAAATTGAAGCAATAACCCCGTTTAGGAAGGCTTGCGACAGGTTTGGAATATCAAGTCCTTATACTTTAAAATATTTAGCTGATTGGAGCGAAAGTAGTCAGTGGGTATTGGGAGACTTTGAAACGGTAGCCGATACTTGTCTAAACAAATCACAGTACATGCAATGGCATATGTGGTATGCAGATGGGATTAACCAGAATATTGACACTTTAAGAGAAAAGGAATCAGGCCATACTATAACTTTTGCCATGCTAAAAGGTGAAGGTGAATGGAAAAAGAAAGCAAAACAAGCGACATTACCTGAACCTATTTTAAAATTCGTTCGGGAGACAGCATTAAAGGCGTGGGAAAGAGTAGGTTCCGACCCAGAATTTCTAGGTAGCTATACAAAAATTTACCAGGGTCGTGATGAACCATACTTTGATTTTGTTGGGAGATTATGTGAAACAATCCAAAGACAGGTTCAAGACCCAACCACTCAAGAAATCCTAAAAGCGAAACTTAGCATATGAGAATGCTAATCAAAAATGTCGAGCATTACTATATGGTATTAGGGAAAAGGATGACCTCATGGGGTATCTAAAGGCCTGTAGAAATGTCGGTTTAACCTCCCATAAAACACAGGATGATATAGAGGCTTATCCCATACAGCAGGAGGATCAGGAGAGGGATGAAATGTCAGACAGCTCTGGGGGAGAAACAAGTCAGACAGCTCTAGGGGGAGAAACAATAAACTTCAAAGGATAAACAATAATCGGAGAAACTATTCTAATAATCGCAGCTCCACCCCTCGAAGGGCCCCACCTGGACCATGCCCAAGGTGCAGAAAAAGGAAAACATTGGGCCAGAGACTGCTCGGTCTTGGAGGCGAAGTCAGCCTCAGGCTTCATCTGGACAGATAACCTGCTTTAGCTGCGGAAAGAAGGGACACACCCGTAGAGATTGCCCATCTTCTAAAACTATCAATACAGGGCAACATTCTAATAATCCCTTTATAGGAAATGTTACATGGACCCCCTCCCAGGTTCCACAAGCTCCGCAGGCTCAAATAACATCTATGCCTCCCCTAATGCGGGAAACTGGGTGGGGGCCAGCCCCAGGCCCAGCTGAATCCAGGGGGCACTCTCCTTCATTCCACCTGCCCAGTATCCTCCGAATCAGAATCCACAGAATTACAGTCAATAAATGCTCTCTGGCCTACCCCATCAGGCAGTGGCAGTCTCGACATTCTCTGCCCTAAGACTGTCACAATATACCCAAGTCAAGACCCCTACATGCTAAAAACAGGGATAAAAGGACCTGCTCCCCGGTAGTATGGGTTTAATTCAGGGGAGCGATTGGCTGAAATTTAAGGGAATTATGGTGCATTTCGGACTTCTGGATCCTGAATCTCATGGAGAGATAATACTGTCAATATCTGTGCCAACTAAATGGACTTTTAAAAAAGGGGAACCACTTGCTAAACTATTATTATTTTTTGAGGATCCGTGTAGTCAGTCCAAACACCCTACAGCTGGTGGCTTAAACAGTACCAACCATTCTGCCAACTTCATTGTTGGTTATGCAGCCACACAGAACCAAGCCCACCAGCCACCTGCTAACTATCTAGTTGGGTACACTGCCAGAATTTCTCAGGCCAAGCGGCCGGTTATACCCATCGAAATTTATAAAAAGGAAATTCAAAGGCATGTTGGATACAGGGGGCAGACATATCCATAATCTCCACCAAGTATTGGCCCTCTAACTGGGCCCTAAAGAAAGTGTCCCATAGCCTGAGCGGGGTAGGCAATATCTCCTCCTCTCTTCTCCGACAGAGTGCCAGGTGGCTGCCGTGTATTGGCCCTGAAGGGAATGTAGCCATGGTCCAGCCTTATATAGCCCCTATGCCTTTAACTTTATGGGGTCGAGACATGCTGGAGCAGTGGGGGGGCAGTAATCCACATACCTCGTCCAATTCCCGTCGAGCACCAATTCCAGCTCTCCATAATAAGCCTAACACCGGGAGTAACCCTTTTTAATTGGGGCCGCTGTGGTTAAGCGCCCACTACCTATCCGTATTCAGTGGAAGTCTGACAAACCTATATGGACACCACAGTGGCCCCTCAATACCAAAAAGTTAGAGGCGCTAACAAATCTAGTGGAAGAACAGCTGAAATTAGGACATATTGAGGAAACGTTTTCAGAATGGAATTCTCCTGTTTTTGTAATACAGAAAAAATCAGGCAAATGGCATTTGCTGATTGACTTAAGGAATGTAAATTCTACTATGGTCCCCCATGGGAGCCCTACAACCTGGGCTCCCTCTCCAGCAGCTATTCCTAAGGATTGGCCGCTAATTATCATAGATTTAAAAGACTGCTTTTACAGCATACCTATCCACCCAGATGATCGGAAAAGGTTTGCATTTTCAGTCCCTTCCATTAATCATAAAGGCCCTTTACGTAGGTTTCCAGTGGACAGTATTGCCCCAAGGAATGACTAATTCACCTACGATGTGTCAACACTTTGTTGATGAGGTTTTGCGACCCATTCGTGTTAAATTTCCTGGTGCATACATCATCCACTACATGGATGATATCCTGCTAGCTTGTGATAATTCCAGAGATCTCCAGAATTTATATAATGATGTAATGACAGTTTTACCAGAGGCTGGCTTACAAGTAGCTCCGGAGAAAATCCAGATGCAGCCTCCATATGAATATTTGGGCTATGCTCTTGACCGCACTACAGTACGTCCTCAAAAGATCTCCATTAGTCAGAAAAGGCTCAAAACCTTTAATGATTTTCAAAAACTGCTGGGGGATATCAACTGGGTGCGCCCCCTCCCTTGGTATTCCTAACTGTGAGCTCAGTAACCTGTTCCACACCCTTGAAGGTGATCCTGCTTTAAATAGCCCAAGGCAGCTAACTCCTAAAGCTCAGAAGGAATTAGATTTTTTTCATGAATCGGCTTCAAAAATCTTACCTCTCCAGATTTAATCCCGGAGAAAAGGTATGGTTCTTGGTCTTCAACACTCCCGAGTCTCCAACTGCTGCTATAGCCCAATTATCTGGACCGTTAGAATGGGTTTACTTACATAACAAGCAGAATCGTACTGCTACACCTTACCTTGAGATGATAGCTAACCTTATAATTAAGGGAAGATCAAGAACCCAAGTATTACTTGGACATGATCCCCATGTAATTGTACTACCTGACCCTAAAAAAGAAATTAAAGCTGTTTTACCACTCAGTGAAATCCTTCAGAGAGCTTTAGCAGATTTTTCAGGAGAAATATCTTATCATTACCCAGCTGGAAAAACCTGGGAATTTCTGAAAAGGACACCTTTTATAATTTCCACCATTGTCCGCTCCTCTCCCATTCCTGATGCTCCAGTGTATTATATTGATGGCTCCTCATCAGGAAGGGGTGGAATTACAGGTCCTTCGTTGACCACTACTGTGCATACAAATTATAAATCTGCCCAACAAGTGGAACTCGCCACCCTGATACATTTACTATCCCATGTATCTGGCCCATGTAATGTGGTGAGTGATTCTGCATATGTAGTTGGTTTATTTCCTGGAATTGTCACTGCTTCTTTAAATGCCCATAATCCTATAATTCAGGAGCTGCTCCATAAACTACAAGATCTCCTCCGAAATAGAACATTCCCTATATACATCTCCCACATCCGTTCTCACAGCCGATTCCCGGGCCAATGGGTCGAGGAAGCGAAGCAGCAGATCTCTTGGCAGCACCAGTATTTAAATCAGCTGAGGAAGAGCACCAGACTCTACATACAAATGCCCGCCGCCTTCATGTACACCATGGCATCCCATGGAGACAAGCTAGACAAATTGTCCGCCAACTGTCCTGTCTGTGCTCCTTTACATTGTACATCTCATGTAGCAGGAGCAAATCCTCGAGGTTTACAGACAAACCAATTGTGGCAGATGGATATAACTCATACTAACTTATTTCCCAACAAACCTTTCCTTCATGTGGTCATCGATACATATTCCCGGTTCATATGGGCCGTTCCTATGACGTCTGAAAGAGCTAAATCTGTTTGTTCATTTTTACTCCAGTGCTTCTCCGTCATGGGTATTCCCCATACCATAAAAACAGATAATGGTCCTGCTTACACCAGCAAAACCTTCAAATCCTTTTGCGAGGAATGGCAGATCAAACATATTACAGGAATTCCATATAATCCACAAGGACAAGGAATAGTTGAACGTGCCCACAGAACGCTTAAAACTCAGCTATTAAAGCAACGAAAAACAAGCATGCCTCCAATGGATTCTTTATCTTTAACATTATTCACCTTAAACTTCTTAAATATACCTCAAGGAGATCCCTATACCGCGGCTGAACGTCACTTTCAAGAAGATATGCAAACTCAAAAACAGTCAATTCACCTATCTGGGTGAAAATTGATGATAAATGGATTGCAGGTCACCTCCTCATTCGGGGAAGAGGCTATGCTTTCATTTCTACAGATGATAACGCTGCCAAGAAACTCTGGGTCCCTCTGCGACTTGTTAAGACTAGAATTCTCCAAGAATCAGAAAACAACTAATTCTTTCAATATAAAGTCTTAAATTTTAAATTGCAAGTTGCTGTTTAAACTTCCTGGATTGGTTCCTTTTAATAATGATCTTGTTTTGCAGTCAGTGATCATGGTTCATGTCTAATATCTTGCCTTACAGCCTAAATATTTTCTTTTCTTACAAAAAAAAAAAGGGTGGAAAAATGGGTGGACTCTGATCACAGTGCTCATTACAAAAATGTTTGCTAAATCAATGAAAAATTGTTTTTCTAATGATTCTGTTCACAGGATGAGATATTCGAATCCAGTAAACCTGCGCTACAGTGCTCAATACTCCGAGACTCCTAAAACAGTGCTCGCTAAAAATTTAATAATTTGCAAAACTAATTTTTCCCAATGCTCTATTCACAGGAAAAGACACTTTCTCACCATCATTTGCCGGCTTTATATTTATGAAGCGCTTGACTCGTTACCATTTATCACCCTAAATGGGTCACATATACAGCTGTAAGATATTGATCGATCAAATGTATGTGTGCGTGTGTGTGCATGTGGTGGCCACCATTATGTTTTGTAATTAATGTTGTGTCTATGTTATGTCTCAACTACTACCTTCTCAATTTCTGACCACTACAAACCTCTATTACATTCATCAACTCCACTGCTGATCCACTAGATTTATCAATTTTAAAATCATCAATTCTCATACTTATTTCCCTGCTCCACCCATGTTGGAGCTTCTTTATATTCTTATCTCCATCCCAAACTTGGATCCCTACAAAGCCTTAAAATCCCTACTTGTGATTAACCTCGAAAAGTGTTTTTGTCTCGCCTAAGCTACAGGTACAGTTACCGGTGCCAATGTTCCCTTGCTGAAGAAGCCCTGCAAGGCGCCCACACCGATGTTCCAGACACCTGCTCCAGCGCTCAAGACTCCTGTTCCAGAGTTCAAGATATCACACCGATGTCCCGGACACCTGTTCCAGCACTCAAGACTCCTGTTCCAGAATTCGAGATACTTGTTCCAGTGTTCCTGAGACCCAATCCAGTGTTCCTGACAATTCAACGAGTTCCTGATTGCTGCTCTCCAAAGACTCATACTCATATGATCACCGCTATTGCTGTTCCAGAAGTAGCCCCACAGACTTTGTTCCAGACACCCGACTTTACATAAAATATAGCAAATTGACTCTCACAAATTATGGACGAGTGCAAACTATAGTCCGTTATAATCAGACAGCTAAAAACACTTTATCTTGAACTTTGCTTTGGGTCCAAAAACAAGTTAGGATCCTAAAGTAACATGTATTATCATTTTGCAATTGGAATTGTTTTTTCTTATCTTAATTTTCTGTACATTACTAAATATTTCTTACCTTTTCAATTTTTATTAGTAAACTAATCAGGGGGAGTTGTTGCAGGACTCCTAAGGGCCGCTGCATCTGCTCTGGATTGCCTCCCCCCCGCAGATCACTCCGTAGATAAGGGGGTAGTCTAAATGTGGCAGTTTATCTGACCATGTATGCTGTACTAGCTGGTATAAATATTCTCCCATGCTATCACAATCATCGTGGGACTAGCTAGATCTTACCAGCATATTAGCCTGGCCACGTAAGGACACCTAAGTAATTAGACCAGAGAGAAATGCTGTTTGCTTCCAAACAAACAAGCATGGCTCCCTGATAAAATATAAAACTACAATGAAGTAGAGGAGACTTGTGAAGGCTTGGAGAAATATTTAACTGGCATTGGTGTTGGTCCTTGGTACAGTAACATGCCATCTCAGAAACCCCCCTTCTCTACATTTCAAAGGCATTCCCTTCCAGGCTCAAAACATTAGCACAGTAAAGGCCCTAGGTGAGATGCAGGGGAGGGGGTTACCTGAGGGCATTGGACCCTCCCTGCTTTCCATAACAATGGGAGGAGGGTCTGAGTTGCGGGGGGTATAAACTTGCCGGTTCCCGTTCTCCCGGGTTTCTTCTTCCCGGTGGAATCTCGCCTTGTAAGCGTTTTTTCCCCTTGGAAGATATACACGTGGTGGTCGCCATCTTGGCCTACACATGGCTGGGGTTCTAGCCTGGAATCCTAAGCATCGGGTTTTTCCTTTTGCTGATTTGTATGCCTGAACCTGTGATAAGTAAAGTCTTTTAAAATCGCATCGGATTTCTGAGTGTTCATCCATTCCTCGCCCGGCTCGGAGGTAGAAGGGAACTTCGCTTCCCGGCACTGTCGGGGACCCCGGCGGGGCGCCCGACAGTTGATAGACTGCTATCTTGAAGGGGTTCTAAAGATACTAGAGCTCCTAGGAGTAGAAAACGTGACTATAGGACCTTGAATCCTGCCGAACAGGCTTCAATCTGCTGCATCACACAAGACCCTTGAGCCCCTAAGGAGTGATCCCTGAGCATGGAGCCAGGAGTACCACAGGCTGTGGACCACCCTGATTCCCCAATTCCTCAAATAGTGACTTTCTAGAAACCAGGTTGGAAAGCTTGGTAATCCGTGATGCACTGGGTGTAACACACAGGGCATGCCTGTCTTTATGAATGAGGAGCCTTGGACTCTGCACTAGTCTAATGTCTCTAAACATATATCTAAAGACTGCTGTCAGTGTAGCAGACTTACTCTCAAATATACGGTCCACCAAGTTGAGTAATATTTACAGAAAACTGAAAATTCACAACCAATAGGATATAGTTTATAATGTCTGGCAACCATTAAAAACTACTAAGCTACACACAAAGGGGAGAAATGGTGAAGGAGATATAAACAGTCACCATTCGGTATGGAAATAGATGTCAAAATCAAGAGACAACCACATAAAGACTGCATCCATAACTATATTTCATGTGTTCATATAAAAAAAAGCAAAACACAAAAAAGATAAAGTAAGGAAGGTAGTGAATCTGGTGAAAATTTTGTTGAGAAAATTTTGTTGAGGAAAAAACTCAAGTCTCTCCTTCATTCCTTGTACAAAAAAAGGATCTTCTGAAAATGAATTTAAATAATTTTGACATAAACAAAAGGAAATTTTTTTTAATATATTTGATGAAACCACCATGAGATAAACAATTACAAAAACGTTCATGTTTGGATTTTGGACATACAATGCCCAGCATGTTCCAGCACCCATCCCTCCACCAGTGCCCATTTCTCACCACCAATGTTCCCGATTCCCTCCCCCATCCCCGACCTGCCTCTAGGGCAGGCTCTTTATCTCTTCTCTCTTACTCTCCCTCTCTTTCTCTCTTCCTTCAATTACATATTGTGGATTGTAATATATATATATTAGAGGTGCGCTCTCTTGAACATATTTTCCCTTTCAATATCCTTTCATATCTTTATGCACAAGATTCCTTCAATAAATTCTACCTTGCTTCACTAAAAATCAATATATACATAATTATTTATATTGATATATATATTTATATACATATTTACTACTACTTATATACAAAGATTCCTCAAAGATATATACTCCTTTTGTACTGCTGCCTTTCAAATATATTTGGGTATTGTTATTAAAATCAGAAGGGTCAGAAAATATTAGAAAATATTTACATCAGCCATAACTACAGATTTTAATGTGAAGTAAGACATGTGTTTTGTTTTTTTCTTTTTTTTATACTCAGATAATATTGGAAGCTGTACAATGTAGTTACTTCAGAATTTTTGTCTGATTAAGAATAAAATTAAGCAAGATTCCACTAATTGGCAAAGCAATCAGCAAATAAAAGCCACTATTGTTATATTTTCTCTAAAACGTTTTCCAAAAATAGTTGGCAGTTGTGGGAAACGGCAAGTTTTATTATAATGAAGTATCATTTATAATACAGTAAAGTATTTATCATAAAAGTATTTTTTATGATAAAGTTCCTCAGAGATATCAGAGGAGGGTCCCAGGAATTATAAAACCTTGGAATATAACTCAATCACACTTTGAAAGTGTTTTAAAATTTATTGAGGTTTGAAGGTTGGAAAGATGTTCAGTGGAATGTAAAACTGTAAGTGTTCTTATTTTGTCAATGTATACAAATTATGTACACAATTTCAAAGCTAGAAATGAAAGGTGTGTGTATTATCCTCTCCCAAAATATCAAATAGGCTTTGATAAACATTAGCAAACTTGGTTTCTTCCAGTGAGTGTTACATTAATATAAGGGACTATGTTAGTCCCTCTAAGCCTTAGCATGCCTTAACATAAAGGTCTACATTGTTAATGTGGTAAAATTATCTTTAAAATGACGATTTGATGTAAAGATCAGTGCAAACCTGGAGAAGTTGTGACTTTTGAAATAACTGATGATGAGAAGACTCTGTGGTCACTAAGAATGTAATCTGTGCTGACCCAAAGGAGCAGATTGTGCACTTAAAGTTAAGCAAAAGTTTTTTTGAAAGCGTATTCACAGAGCTTATCATACATGATTTATTCACTTGAAAAAGGTTTCTAGGACTTGGAAAATTCACCCATTCACATTTTTTTTAATTTTTTTGCCCAAACATTCAGTGTTACTTCTATGTATTTGTGTGAAAGTTCAATTCTACTTCTGTTTGTTTTAATTATCAGAGACAAATGGGGAATTTGGATTAGGGATTTCATGGACTTTTTGGTCTTAGATATATATTTTTTCTTTCATGGTGTCAATGAGAGATCTCAGGGCCTCACATTAACCACCTGAGTGATGAACTTCCGTTTCCCCAAGTGAATCTGTTTACTGAGGACATTTTAGAGGTTAGATTTCTTGTCTTCCTTGAATAGTTAAAATTTCTAAAGAACTTACAGCTCAAAAGATGCATGATCACAATGAGAAACAAATAAGAGCATTTTTAATATTTAATAGTATGTTTGTATTATGCCAAAGAACTCATTTGTATAACAGTTGTACACTACTATTTTCTTTTCTAAAATTTGTACTATTTTTAGCTATTTTTACTTGTACTCTTCTTACTAGTTAGAAAACATTCTTTATAATGTTTTGAATAAGTTTTTCATTGATAAATAAACATCGACATAGTTTTGACATTTGCAGAAAGCTGACACTGTCTCTTTCAAAGGAGTTTATAAATGTTCTGTCAAAAAAATAAAAATGTTCTGTCAATAAGAAGTGATACTATTACTTGTATCTTTCTTCATTCTTTTTTTGTATTTGAATAAAAGTTGAGATTACCTTTGGGTTCTGACCTTTTAATTCACCAAACAGATAAGCATAATATGGTGAACTGCAGGACTCATGTAAAGTATCTTAGAAGTGGTTATTCTCGGTAGAAAAAAACTTAGCATAAAACATTATAGGTTTTCTCTATTGTAGTTTTAATCTCACACAGTCAAAATGTAAGACAGCGCTTTACTATAAAATTCATGTTATATAAAATATCTGCGAATATAAGAATAATATATATAATCCATTTATACTTATAATCTTACACTTCATCTAATTCTGAATATCCTTTAGGGCAAAAGTCACCCAAATGGAATGCCTACCTTCTGGAACCCTTGAAAAACCTTCACAAAGTTTATTGAAACTGTAGAAACATACATTTCAATATATGTTTAAGCATGGCTTTGAATGACTTTTCATTGTCTAGCGATATAATCAGTGATTATTGATTATAAATGACCTAAAACCTGAGCTGCGTAGGAGGAATAGAGCAGCATGGAATGCCTTCAAGAGCATCAAAGGAATAGCTAAAAGGACAAAGAACCTCTGGCTCTGGGGCACATCTCTTCAACTCCACTGTTCTTGCATTAACATATGCCTCAGAGACCCGGTTCAGGCTGCTCTAATGAGATGTGGCACGGAGTGAGGGGGCATATGAGCCACAGAATCTCAGGGGTGTCCTTCCTGGGAGTCAGCTCTGCTACATTGGCCAGGGGCCACCAGGTGGCAGCATCCTCCTCCAGGGAGTCAAGGCTGCTATATCCAACAGGGGCCACCAGGTGGCAGCTTCCTCCTCCAGGGAGTTGAAGCTGCTGTGACCACCAAGGGCTGCAGGTGACAGCATCCACGTCCAGAGAATCAAACAGCTATATACATCTGGGGCCACCAGGTGGCAGCTCCCTCCTTCAGGGGGTCAAAGCTGCTATACCCAAAGGGGCCGCCAGGAGGCAGCAACTCCTCTGGGAATCAAAGCTGCTATATCCGCCAGGGGGCACCAGGTAAGAGCATCCCCTACAGGGACTGAAAGCTACTATATCCACCAGGCGCATCTAGGTGGCAGCATCAACACCAGGATGTCATAGCTGCTATACCCAACAGGGGCCGCCAGGTGGCAGCAACCCCTTCTGGGAGTAAAAGCTGCTATATCCTCCAGGGGCCACCAGGTGGCACCAGGTTGTTGCAGTTTCCTTCAGGGAATCAAGGCTGCTATATCCACCAGAGAACACCAGGTGGCTGCAATCCCCTGCAGGGAATCAAGGCTGATACACCCACCAGGGGCCACCAGGTGGCTGAAATCCGCTCCAGGGAGTCAAGGCTGCTATATCCACCAGGGGCCATCTGGTGGCTGCAATACCCTCAAGGGAGTTAAGGCTACTATATCCACCAGAAGCCACTAGGTGGCAGCAGTTTCCTCAGGGAGTCAAGCCTGCTATATCCACCAGGGACCACCAGGTGGCTGCAATCCCCTTCAGGGAGTTGAGGCTAATATATCCACAGGGACCACCAGGTGGCTGCAACCCCCTACAGTGAGTCAAGGATACTCTATCCACCAGGGGCCACCAGGTGGCTGCAATCCCCTGTAGGGAGGCAAGGCTGGTATATCTACCAGGGGCCAAAGGTGGATGCAGTTTCCTCCAGGAAGTCAAGGCTGCTATATCCACAAGGGGCCACCAGGTGGCTGAAATCCCCTCCAGGGATTCTAGGCTGCTATATCCACCAGGGGCAACCAGATGGCTGCTGTTTCCTCCAGGTAGTCAAGGCTGCTATCCACCAGGGGCAGCCAGGTGGCTACAGTTTCCTCAAGGGAGTCAAGGCTGCTATATCCACCAGGGGCCACCAGGTGACTAAAATCCCCTCAAGGGAGTCAAGGCTACTATATCCACCAGGGCCAACAGGTGGTTGCACTTTCCTCCAGGGAGTCAGGGCTGCTATAACCTGCAGGAGCCAACAAGTGGTTTCAATCCCCTGCAGGGAGTCTACATGGCATATTCTGATACCTGTTGGGATATTGCATAGAAAAGCCTCACGAATGAAAAGCAAACCGAGACGAAGACGTGATCTGGCCCACTGACCTGGCGGGGCCCCCATCACTGAAGGTGCTTTCTGGGGCCAGGCTCTAGCTGCGCTCTTGCTGTGCGGGCTCCTGCGATTCCCAAATGTGGGAAACTCCACCCAAGAGTCTGTGGCGTGAGGCCCAGGCTGCACCCTTCCCTGAAAAATAAAAATAAATGAGTAAGAAATAAATCAAAAGTAGAGATCTGGTATGCGCAGACACTGGCTAATATGCAGGAGATTATCACTTGTATCACTTGTCTTCCCACTGTTCACCGATTTGCTGGAGCGGGCACCAGTCACATCTCCATATGGCCTGTCACATGCTAGTGTAGCCCAAGGGCATCTGCTCACTCCAGGAACACGAAGAGCCTCAAACCATTCCTTCAGGTCATGGGAATGAGGTCTATCATTGTGACCGCTTTTTGGCATATCAAATACAACAATCAAATACAAGAGATTATATATATTTACATTATACATAACATTTTACGTACATATATCACATATATATATATATATACATAATAGAGATTCATATCACATCCATCAAATAGGCATTATAGCTTGTGTTACAGGTTTTTATGGGGAGGAGGTCAGGCCACACCTGGCAATTGCTCGAGGAATAATCCCTGATTCTGCACTAGGGGAATTACTCCTGGCAGTGCTCAGGGAGACCAAATGAGGTTCAGGGTATCAAATGTGGGTTGGCTGTGTGCAAGGCAAATGCCTGCTCACTGTACTATTCTCTCCGCCCCCCTTATAGTCTGTGTTTTTGTATCACCTTACTTTCGTTAGATATGTTTGTCTGTGCACAGTAACACACATTTCTCACAATGATTCCAAATAAGTGAGCACAGGAGTTAAGAAAACAACTTCCTGGGGCTGAAGCAATAGCCCAGCGGGTAGGGCATTTGCCTTGCACGTGGCTGGCCTGTGCTGGCCCAGGTTCCATCCCGTCATCCCATATGGTCCCCCAAGCACCGCCAGCAGTAATTCCTGAGCAAAGAGCCAGGAATAACCCCTAAGCATCGCCAGGTGTGACCCAAAAAGCAAAAAAAAAAAAAAAAAAGTAAAGAAAAAGGAAACAACTTCCTGTCCTGGGACTTGGGGGCTGGGGAGGTGGTACCAGCTGGCAGTGCTCGAGAGCAACTCCCAGCTCTGTGCTCAAGAATGACCGTATCTTAAGACTTGGACCAAGTCCAGCAACTGCAGGAATTTGATATGATCAGTGAAAATTAAAATGTTGGAACATTCTATCTTGCGGGTGAACTATATAAAGCAGTTTGAAAAGTGATTTTCCGTGGTGCTTATATGTGTGCTAGAGACATATTTAATATTTATTGGTCTTTCCATTCTGTTTGAGAAGCAAATTGAACAAATGTTACAAACTTTATTAGAAACTGTAATAACACACAGCAGGTGTTTGTCAGAAGGGCCCCACCAGCCCCACACAACACTCTCATGGGATGTAAGATGAGGTACTAAATGAAACTAAAGAGGTATTATGTGTCTGGTGAAATACAAAACTAATAATACTGGAGCTGAAATCATGTGATTATGTTTTCTCTTAGGGGCTGTAAGATTGTCTTAACTACTTTTAGAGTGATGATTAGTATTTTGTTCTGTACGTAGCACATTAAAAAACAAAACCTTGAATAGGATGAAATGAGCTGGCATGGCAGAGAAGCATTTCCCTGCTTCTCTTTCTCTTCAAGGCGAGGGAAGGCTCCCCACCTCTGGTGGCTCAGGAGAGAGTGCTCCCACCTCTGGTGGCTCAGGAGAGAGCGCTCCCACCTCTGGTGGCTCAGGAGAGAGAGCACCCACCTCTGGTGGCTCAGGAGAGAGAGCACCCACCTCTGGTGGCTCAGGAGAGAGCACTCCCATTTCTGGTAGCTCAGGAGAGAGCGCCCCCCCCCACCTCTGGTGGCTCAGGAGAGAGCGCCCCCACCCCTCTGGTGGCTCAGGAGAGAGCGCCCCCACCTCTGGTGACTCAGGAGAGAGCGCCCCCACCTCTGGTGGCTCAGGAGAGAGCGCCCCCACCTCTTGTCGCTCACAATCTGGCCACCTCACCTCCCGCAGGCAGACTTGTTCTCTGGGTTCCCCAACAAAATAGGAGATCCGCCTAGGGATCCCCTTCTGCCCCCAGGGCATGGGCACCCAGCAAACAAAGACAGATACTCGCAAATCCAGCAAAATTCCAAAAGCTTTAACTCACACAGGCTCTGGTATGCAGTTCAGTAACAGCAAAGCCACAAGCTTTAAGTTCCTAGCTGGACCCACTCCATGAAGTGGGGCTTGATCCTAGGCCAAGATGGCTGCTACCACATGCTTGGGCCCATCAAATGGGCAGAGAACCTGGCCAGCTGCAAGAGGCAAAATGGCAAAAAAGCCTTTTCTTTCTACTAGCTTATTTTTATGGAAAAAGCCTGCCAAAAATTCCTAGCCCAGTCAACAGTGGGCTAAGCTATCTAGAGATGAAGCCAGGTAAATGACCCTATTGAAATGCAGATCTTCAGGTCAGCCCTTTGGCTCTAGCTTCACAAATGCCAGAGCTGACTCCCAGGCAGAGCAGAGAAGGCTGCATCTCTGAACCAGAAGGCAGTTCAGAACAAATTATTAGAGAATGGCATTATTGAACTGAAGTAAGCAAGATTCAGAAAAATAATTTTTTTGCCATATCAAATTAAAGATTCACCCCTTTCCCCCTTTTCACTCTCCTTCCCCCCTTTCCCCACTGAAATATCCCTTTTCTACCTAAGATTTACCAAAAATGGCATACTAGGCCCTCGCATTCCATGCCAGGCTCCACGCCAGCGAGCCGGGCTTCTTACCCATTTAAAGTTTGAGAATAGGTTGAGATCGTTTTGGTCCCAAGACCTCTAATCATTTGCTTTACCAGATAAAACTGCCGGGGTTCAGTTTGTGCGAGAGCGCCAGCTATACTGAAGGAAATTTCAGATGGAACCAGCTACTAGATGGTTGGATTTGTCTTTCGCCCCTATACCCAGGTCGGACGACCGATTTGCAAGCCAGGACCACTACGGACCTCCACCAGAGTTTCCTCTGGCTTCGCCCTGCCCAGACATAGTTCACCATCTTTCAGGTCCTAACATCAGCCAGGGATGCCGATCCAGAGACTCACACACATGGGGCAGAGCTGCTACTTGCCCTCCCTGTGCCCAGCTGATCACGAGGCATCCGGGAGGGGGTGGTGGGTTCTAGCCCTGGCCCACCACCCCAGCAGAGCCTCACAAGAAGCCATAGGAATTCCCACACCATATGGGCCACCATTTTTCACATCCGGACTCCCCTCTCCTCAGAGCTCCACCCAGCAGAAGAGCTGATCACAGCCCAGCTCACAGCCACTTTGCAGCCATGCAGTTCATCAATAATTGCTTGAGTTTTGAGGTGAATACTAGAGTATCCCATCTACACGGCAGAGCCTGGCAAGCTACCCGTGTTGTATTTGACATATCAAATACCAGTAACAATTATAGACTTCATTCCCATGACCTGATGGAATAGTTTGAAGCTCTTTATGTTCCTGGAGCGGGATGAAGCCATTGGGCCATCTCGCATGTGACAGGACATATTGAGATCTTACAGGTGCCTGCTTGAGCAAATCAATGATATATGGGAAGACAGTGATACAGACAGTGATACCTAAGATTTAGTTATTCAACTGATGTCACTCATGGATCCTTTTTTTAGTGCTCTAGTCACTCAGGATCTGACCTCACCTGTGACCTCCAACAATCCTGTGGCTTGAAAGACCATGTGTCTCATCCTGGGAGTGGTCTGAACGGAGACCAGCCAGGGTAGCAGAATATTCTATTCACCTTCCAGACCCTGCCACACAAACCACAGCTGATGCAGAGAAGACAAGAGCCAGGGAGAGCACCTGCTCCCGTGAGGGGCTACAGATTAGGGAGGTAGGAGAGGCTCCTACCTCCTCAGGCAAGGTCCTGTCCCAAACCACAGCATGTTCTTATACCCCCAAGGCCCAGGCAGGAGTGGGAGCAAAGAGAGTGACCATGGTTTCAGGGTTGGAAAGGTTCCATGCTAGGAGCCCACCTCCTGGAATACCGACCTCATGAAGATAGCCTTCAGCCCTTTTCATCCCCAAAGTCTGGAAATAAAGGATCTGGCTCATACCTATGTCAAAACTTGTCAGTGAAGAGAAATGATCCCAACCAGGCCAGTCACTGGCTCTGAGACACCCTGCTAGAGAGAGGGGGAACAGAAAGGGAGTGAGTGAAGTCACTAGCCCAGATGAGCCAAGCAATAACGATGAGTTGTATAACCTCTCTGATAAGGAATTTCGGAAAAAATTATTAAGGATGCATATGAACTCAAAGAAGAAATGGAATACAAGAGGACATGAGAGAAGAAAGGAAAATGCAGACCAAAATACAAATGGAAATGACAGATGTTAAAAATGAGGTAAGTGAAATGAAAAACTCACTGGAAGGCCTCCATAGCAGAGTAATATCTACTGAAGAAAGAATCAGTGATCTCGAAGACGAGTTCCAATGATTCTCTACACAACACCAGAAGATGGAAAAAAAGACTTACAATTAACAAACAGACAATAAGAGATAATCAGGATGAAGCCAGAAGGCACAACATACGGATCATTGGGGGTCCCAGAAGGGCAAGAAGAAAACCCTGATGAAGAAGAAACTGTCAAAGCCATCATTGTTGAGAAGTTCCTGGAACTAAAGATTCCTTGCCTCCAGATCCAGGAGGCCCATAGAATACCAGCTAAAAGAAACCCCAATAAGAATACTCCAAGACATATATTAATTAAAATGACAAAAACTATAGATAGAGATAGAATACTGAAAGCATCAAGATCAAAGAAGGAAATCACATACAAAGGAACATACCTAAGATTCAGAGCAGACTTCCCTGATGAAACACTCCGAAGCCTGAAAACAATGGTGGGATATTGTGAAAAGGCTCAATGAACTTCAGGCCTCACTAAGAATTCTTTACCCGGCCAGACTCACATTCAGATATGAAGGAAAGATACACAACTTCATGGATAAGAAACAACTCAGGAACTTCATGGACTCAAAACCAACTTTAAAAGAAGGACTAAAGGGTCTACTGTAAAATACGACCAAAACCCAAAAAGCACAACAGAGCACAAACAGAAAGATGGCACAAAATCCGATGACAATAATCTCTCTCAATGTCAATGATCTAAATGCACCAATTAAGAGACACAGAGTAACAAAATGGATTAAAAAAATTGAACCCAACATTCTGCTGTCTACAAGAAACACATCTGAATAATCAGAACAAACACGGACTCAAAGTCAAAGGTTGGAAGACCATTCTCCACGCAAACAACTCCTCCAAAAAAGCTGGTGTGGCCAAATTAGTATCAGATAATATTCAGGCTGAAAAAGGTTAGGAAGGGACAACAAAGGCCAATTCTTATTACTTAAGGGGTATGTACACCAGGAAGAAATTACACTACTAAACATATATGCACCCAATGAGGGGCCAGCAAAATACATAAAACAACTGCTAAGAGACCTCAAAGAAGACATTAACAGTAGCACAATAATACTTGGAGACTTCAACACTGCTCTATAAACTATGGATAGATCAACA
The DNA here is from genome assembly GCA_021461705.1 of Cryptotis parvus. Lineage (NCBI taxonomy): Eukaryota > Metazoa > Chordata > Mammalia > Eulipotyphla > Soricidae > Cryptotis > Cryptotis parvus. Next base: position 27,450 of record JAJIBD010027508.1, read on the forward strand.
AGACTGAAACTCACCAAGGAAATATTGGCCCTGAAGGAAGAAATGGAAGAAAGAGAGCTAGTGGATATATACAGGGCTTTTCATGCCAAAAAAGCTGAATACACATTTTTCTCTAGTACACATGGAACATTCTCCAAGATAGACCACATGCTGAGCCACAAAGCATACCTCAATAAAATAAAAAAGATAGAAATTGTGTCAGCAATCTTTTCAGACCATGATGCACTGAAAATGGAAGTTAACCATACACAGAAACAGGGAGTCAAACCAAACACCTGGAAACTGAACAGCTCACTCCTGAACAACAAATGGGTCATAGAAGAAATCAAACAGGAAATCCAAAGATTTCTGGAAACAAATGAAAATGAAGACACCAACTATAAGAACTTGTGGGACACGGCAAAAGCCGTGTTAAGAGGGAAGTTTATAGCTCTGCAAGCATTCATCAGGAAACAAGAAAGGGCCCGCATAAATAACCTGACTACACAGCTGAAGACATTAGAAAAAGACCAACAAAAGGAGCCCAACCCAGGCAGAAAAAAGGAAATAATAAAACTTAGAGAGGAAATCAATGAGTTGGAAACCAAAAAAAAAAAACAATCAAAAAAGATTGAAACCAAGAGCTGGTTCTTTGAAAAAAATAAACAAGATTCACAAACCATTGGCAAGAATTGTAAGGACAGGGAAAGAGAGAACCCAAATAAACAGAATCAGAAATAAAAATGGTAACATCACAACAGAAACCACAGAAATCCAAAAGATCATCAGAGATTACTTTGAGAGCCTGTACGCCTGTTTCCCATGAAACATGAGAATCTAGAAGAAATGGATACATTCCTGAAGTCCTATAACCTTCCATGGCTGAAACAAGAAGACCTGCAATACCTGAATAAGCCTATCACAATCAAGGAAATTGAAACAGTAATTAAAAGTCTGCCCAAACACAAAAGCCCAGGTCCAGACAGATTCACTAGTGAACTCTACCAAACCTTTAAGGAGGACCTACTGCCAGTCCTTTTCAAGCTCTTCCAGGAAATAGAAGAAACAGAAACACTCCCAAACAGCTTCTACGAGGCAAACATCACCCTGACACCCAAAGCAGGGAGAGACAACACAAAGAAAGAAAACTACAGACCAATATCCCTGATGAACACAGATGCTAACATCTTCAACAAAATATTAGCAAACAGAATCCAAACACTCATCAAGAAGATTATACATCATGACAAAGTAGGATTCATCCCGGGGAATGCAAGGATGGTTCAACATTCTCAAGTCAATCAACATAATCCATCATATCAATAAGAAAAAATAAAAACCATATGATCCTATCAATAGACACAGAGAAAGCACTTGACAAGATCCAGCACCCGTTCATGATTAAAACCCTCCAGAAAATGGGAATTGAAGGGACCTTCCTCAAGATAGTTACAGCCATCTACCAAAAGCCCACAGCGAGCATCATTTTAAATGGGGAAACATTGAAAGCCTTCCCCCTGAGATCAGGGACAAGACAAGGTTGCCCACTCTCACCTGTTTTATTCAATATAGTACTGGAAGTACTTGCCATAGCAATCAGAGAAGAAAAGGACATCAAGGGCATCCAGATAGGCAAGGAAGAAATCAAGCTATCATTATTTGAAGATGACATGATATTATACCTAGAGAACCCTAAACTCTCTACCAAAAAACTCCTAGAAACAATAGACGCATATAGTAGAGTGGCAGGATACAAAATCAACACCCAAAAAGTCGGTGGCTTTCCTATACACAAATAAAGAAAGGAAAGAAAGGGATATTCAGGAAATAATTCCATTCACAATTGTGCCACAGAAAATCAAATACCTAGGAATCAACTTAACCAAGTGTGTAAAGGACCTGTACAAAGAAAACTGTAAGACACTGCTCCAAGAGATAAAAGAGGACACAAGGAAATGGAAACATATTCCCTGCTCATGGATGGGGAGAATCACCATTGTCAAAATGGTAATACTCCCTAGAGCTCTGTACAGATTCAATGCAGTCCCTATAAGCATACCCATGACATTCTTCAAATAAATTGACCAAATGCTCCTGAAATTTGTATGGAGCAAAAAAACCCCAAGGATAGCTAAAACAATCCTCGGGAAAAAGAAGATGGGAGGCATCACCTTTCCCAACTTCAAACTGTACTACAAGGCAGTAGTAATTAAAACAGCGTGGTATTGGAATAAAAACAGACCTGTGGACCTGTGGAATAGAATTGAGTATCCTGAACCCCAACCTCAAACACATGATCATTTAATCTTTGATAAAGTTGCAAAGAGTCCAAAATGGAGTAAGGAAAGCCTCTTCAACAAGTGGTGTTGGGAAAACTGGGCAGCAACATGTAAAAAAATGAATTTGGACCTGTGTCTAACACCATGCACAAAAATCAGATCAAAATGGATTAAAGATCTCAATATCAGACTTGAATCCATAAATTACATTGAAGAAAATATAAGAAAAACCCTCCACGACATTGAAGCTAAAGGCATCTTCAAAGGTGAAACATCACTAACAAAGCAACTAGAAGAAAAGATAAATATATGGGACTACATGAAACTAAAAAGCCTTCTGCACCTCAAAAAAAAAACAGTGACTAAGATACAAAAGGAGACCACAGAATGGGAAAGAATATTCACCCAATACCCATCTGATAAGGGGTTAATATCCAGGATATATCAGGCACTGGTAGAACTTTACAAGAAGAAAACAAACAACCCCATCAAAAAATGGGGAGAAGAAATGAACAGAAACTTCAGCAAGGAAGAAATTCGAATGGCCAAAAAAAATGAAAAAATGCTCATCATCACTAATCAACAGAGAGATGCAAATCAAAACAACAGTGAGATACCACTTTACACCACAGAGACTGGCACATATTCAAAAGAGCAAGAATAACAAGTGCTGGCGTGGATGTGGGGAAAAGGGGTCACTCATCCATTGTTGGTGGGAATGCCGGCTGGTACAGCCTTTCTGGAAAACAATATGGACATTCCTCCAAAGACTAGAAATTGAACTCCCATTTGACCCAGCCATACCACTCCTGGGAATCTAATCTGGGAAGCCAAAAATACACAGTAGAAACACCATCCCTACTTTTATGTTCATAGCAGCATTATTCACAAAAGGGCAGAATCTGGAAACAACCAGAGTGCCTGAGAATCGATGACTGGATAAAGAAGCTTTGGTACATCTACACAATGGAATACTATGTAGCTGTTAGGAAAAATGAAGTTATAAAATTTGCCTATAAATGGATGGACATGGAGAAGATTATGTTGAGTGAAATTAGCCAGAAGGAGAGAGACAGATACAGAATGACTACATTTATTTGCATGGCATAAATATATATGTACATATTATGATACCAATATCCAAGGTCAAGTGAAACATATATCAGGAGGTCTTGTCAAAGGTGGAAATTATCACAAACGTGTGGGAGTCAGAGGTTAGGTAAGACAGAAAATGGAACAGTGTGCTAATAATTGTCGAGGGTACTAATGCCAACCTAGAACTGAGCATTAAATAGAGGCAAAAGGATACACATGACAACCTTTTAATGTATGTTCTGTAATCCATAGTCTGGAGGGAAAGGAAAAGAGAAAGAGAGAGAAAGGGAAAGAAATAAAGAACCTGACATGGAGGAGGGCTGGGGAGGGGGAGGAAACTGGGGACTTTGGTGGTTGGATGGGTGCTGGAACACTGTATGACCAAAACCCAAATATGAACTTTTTAATTGTATGTCTTTGTAATTGTAAAAAAAAACTTAAAAAACAGAACCTGCCATAGAGGCAAATTAAGGGAGGGGGTAGGTATCGAGGACATTGTTGGTGGAAAATGGGCACTAGTGGATAGATGGGTGATGGAACACTGTATGACCAAAACCCAAACCTGAACATCTCTGTAATCGTATATCTCACGGTGGTATAATAAAATATTATAAAATAAAAAAAATAACGAAACAAAGATTAATCTGGGTACATGCAAGGAAAGTGCCTTTTTTTCTGTATCTCAGCCCCTATTCATTAGAAATGCTGACTTGCGTTTTTCTAAAATGTCCTTGTCTGCATTGTAGAATTAATTCCCTTATCTACTATTTTGTTTCATTGTATTTTGTTGTTGTACTTTACTATCTAGGTTACAATTTAACAAAAAAGAGAACTTCTTTGTTATGCAATTCCTAGATAGTAAAACATTGTGTATCAAAAACATTGTCAGTATTAAAACAAATCGAGGACACTTGGAGGTAGAAAAATATTATACTATCACTAACTGAAGAATATATTAGAAAAATATTATACTATCAGTAAGTGAAGAATTAATTAGCTAGCTAAACATTTAATGATGTTTCTAGCCTCATGAAAATTTTGGCAAGTTCCGTTATCTTTATCAACATTCCAGTGACATTTATCCTGGAAATAAGGAATGTTTGAAGAAAATATAGAATCACAGAAATACCCAA
>JAJIBD010027509.1:0-29085 GCA_021461705.1 Cryptotis parvus
TTTCCTTGGCTGCCATTTTCAAATAAAATTAAACCACTATATTATAAATTTTTTACTTTGAAATAAACTATGCAATTTTATGAAATCAATTTATTGAATAAGAATTTCATCAAGCTCTGTGAGTGAAGTCACTAGTCCAGATGAGCCAAGCAATAGCAATGAGTTTTATAACCTCTCTGATAAGGAATTTTGGAAATAATTTTTAAGGATTCATAAGGAATTCAAAGAAGCAATGGAATGCAAAATCAATAAAATACAAGAGGACATGAGAGAAGAAGTGAGGAAAATGCAAATGGAAATGACAGATATTAAAAATGAGGTAAATGAAATGAAAAACACAGTGGAAGGCCATCATAGCAGAATAATAGCTACTGAAGAAAGAATTAGTGATCTCCAAGACGAGTTCCAAAGATTCTCTACACAACACCAGAAGATAGAAAAAAGACTCACAATTACCGAACAGACAACAAGAGATAAAAGGGATGAAGCCAGAAGAAACAACATATGGATTATTGGGGTCCCAGAAGGGCAAGAAGAAAACCCTGATGAAGAAGAAACTGTCAAAGCCATCATTGCTGAGAAGTTCCGGAACTAAAAAAACACTTGCCTCAAGATCCAGGAGGCCCGTAGGATACCTGCTAAAAGAAACCCCAACAAGAATACTCCAAGACACGTCTTAATTAAAATGACAAAAACTATAGATAGAGATGGAATACTGAAAGCAGCAAGATCAAAAAAGGAAATCACATACAAAGGAACATCCCTAAGATTTACAGCTGACAACTCAGATGAACACTCCAGAGCCCGAAAACAATGGTGGGATATTGTGAAAAGGCTCAATGAACTGCAGGCCTCACCAAGAATTCTTTACCCGGCCAGACTCACATTCAGATATGAAGGAAAGATACACAACTTCATGGATAAGCAACAACTCAGGAACTTCATGGACTCAAAACCAACTTTGAAAAGAAGGACTGAAGAGTCTACTGTAATAAGACCAAACCCATAAGCACAACAAGCACAAACAGAAAGATGGCACAAAATCCAATGACAATAATCTCTCTCAATGTCAATGGTCTAAATGCACCAATTAAGAGACACAGGGTGACAAAATGGATTAAAAAATTGAACCCAATATTCTGCTCTCTACAAGAAACACATCTGAATAATCAGAACAAATACAGACTCAAAGTCAAAGGTTGGAAGACCATTCTCCATGCAAACAACTCCTCCAAAAAGTTAAGTGTGGCCATATTAGTATCAGATAATATAGACTTCAGGCTGCAAAAGGTTAGAAGGGACAACGAAGGCCATTTCTTGTTAATTAAGGGGGTATGTACACCAGGAAGAAATTACACTACTAAACATATATGCACCCAATGAGGGGCCAGCAAAATACATAAAACAACTGCTAAGAGACCTCAAAGAATACATTAACAGTAGCATAATAATAGTTGGAGACTTCAACACTGCTCTATCAACGATGGATAGATCAACAAGACTGAAACTCACCAAGGAAATATTGGCCCTGAAGGAAGAAATGGAAGAAAGAGAGCTAGTAGATATATACAGGGCTTTACATGCCAAAAAAAGCTGAATGCACATTTTTCTCCAGTGCACATGGAACATTCTCCAAGATAGACCACATTCTGAGCCAAAAAGCATACCTCAATAAAATAAAAAAGATAGAAATTGTGTCAGCTATCTTTTCAGACCATGATGCATTGAAAATGGAAGTTAACCATACACAGAAATATGGAGTCAAACCAAACACCTGGAAACTGAACAGCTCACTCCTGAACAACAAATGGGTCATAGAAGAAATCAAACAGGAAATCCAAAGATTTCTGGAAACAAATGAAAATGAAGACACCAACTATAAGAACTTGTGGGACACGGCAAAAAGCCGTGTTAAGAGGGAAGTTTATAGCTCTGCAAGCATACATCAGGAAACAAGAATGGGCCCACATAAATAACCTGACTACACAGCTGGAAGACATTAGAAAAAGACCAACAAAAGGAGCCCAACCCAGGCAGAAAAAAAGAAAATAATAAAACTCAGAGAGGAAATCAATGAGTTGGAAACCAAAAAAACAATCCAAAAGATTAATGAAACCAAGAGCTGGTTTTTTTGAAAAAATAAACAAGATTGACAAATCATTGGCAAGACTTGTAAGGACAGAGAAAGAGAGAACCAAAATAAACAGAATCAGAAATAAAAATGGTGACATCACAACAGAAACACATAAATCCAAAAGATCATCAGAGATTACTTTGAGAGCCTGTATGCCGTGAAACATGAGAATCTAGAAGAAATGGATAAATTCCAGAAGTCCTATAACCTCCCACGGCTGAAACAAGAAGACCTCCAATACCTGAATAAGCCTATCACCATTGAAGGAAATAGAAACAGTAATTAAAAGACTTCCCAAACACAAAAGCCCAGGTCCAGACGGATTCCCTAGTGAACTCTACCAAACCTTTAAGGAGGACCTACTGCCAGTCCTTTTCAAGCTCTTCCAGGAAATAGAAGAAACAGAAACACTCCCAAACAGCTTCTACGAGGCACATATCACCCTGATACCCAAAGCAGGGAGAGACAACACAAAGAAAGAAAACTACAGACCAATCTCCCTGATGAACACGAATGCTAAGATCTCAAACAAAATACTAGCAAACAGAATCCAAAGACTCATCAAGAAGATTATACATCTGACCAAGTAGGATTCATCCGGGAATGCAAGGATGATTCAACATTCACAAGTCAATCAACATAATACATCATATCAATAAAAGATAAAATAAAAACCATATGATCCTATCAATAGATGCAGAGAAAGCATTTGACAAGATCCAGCACCTGTTCATGATTAAAACCCTCCAGAAAATGAGAATTGAAGGGACTTTCCTCAAGATAGTTACAGCCATCTACCAAAAGCCCACAGCAAGCATTAATCTAAATGGGGGAAAAGTTGAAAGCCTTCCCCCTGAGATCAGGGACAAACAAGGTTGCCCATTCTAACCTCTTTTATTCAATATAGTACTGGAAATACTTGCCATAGCAATCAGAGAGAGAAAAGGAAATCAAGGGCATCCAGATAGGTAAAGAAGAAGTCAAGCTATCATTATTTGCACATGACATGATATTATACCTAGAGAACCCTAAACTCTCTACCAAAAACTCACAGAAACAAGAGATGCATATAGTAGAGTGGCAGGATACAAAGTCAACACCCAAAAAGTCAGTGGCTTCCCTATATACAAATAACGAAAGAGAAGAAAGGGATGTTAAGATAACAATTCCATTCACAATTGTGCCACAAAAAATCAAATACCTAGGAATCAACTTACCCAAGTGTGTAAACGACCTTACTAAGAAAACTACAAGACACTACTCCAAGAGATAAAAGAGGACACAAGGAAATGGAAACATATTCCTTGCTCATGGATGGGGGAGAATCAACATTGTCATAATGGTAATACTCCCAAGAGCTCTGTACATATTCAATGCGATCCTTTTAAGGATACCCGTGACATTATTCAAAGAAATTGACCAAACGCTCCTGAAATTTCTATGGAACAATAAACCCCCAAGTATAGCTAAAGCAATCCTCGGGAAAAAGGAAATGGGAAGCATCACCTTTCCCAACTTCAAACTGTACTACAAGGCAGTAGTAATTAAAACAGCATGGTATTGGAATAAAAACAGACCTGTGGACCTATGGAATAGAATTGAGTATCCTGAAACCCAACCTCAAACACATGATCATTTAATCTTTGATAAAGGTGCAAAGAGTCTAAAATGGAGTAAGGAAAGCCTCTTTAACAAGTGGTGTTGGGAAAACTGGGCAGCGCCATGTAAAAAATTAATTGGACCTGTGTCTAACACCATGCACAAAAATCAGATCAAAATGGATTAAAGATCTCAACATCAGACTTAAATCAATAAATTACATGGAAGAAAATATAGGAAAAACCCTTCACGACATTGAAGCTAAAGGCATCTTCATAGGTGAAACATCACTAACAAAGCAACTAGAAGAAAAGATAAACATATGGGACTACATGAAACTAAAAAGCTTCTGTACCTCAAAAAGAAACAGTGACTAAGATACAAAAGCAGTCCACAGAATGGGAAAGAATATTCACCCAATACCCATCTGATAAGGGGTTAATATCCAGGGTATATCAGGCACTGGTAGAACTTTACAAGAAGAAAAAAACAACCCCATCAAAAAATGGGGAGAAGAAATGAACAGAAACTTCAGCAAGGAAGAAATTCGAATGGCAAAAAAACATATGAAAAAATGCTCATCATCACTAATCATCAGAAAGATGCAAATCAAAACAACAATGAGATATCACTTTACACCACAGAGACTGGCACATATTCAAAAGAGCAAGAACAACAAGTGCTGGCGTGGATGTGGGGAAAAGGGGACACTCATCCATTGTTGGTGGGAATGCTGGCTGGTACAGCCTTTCTGGAAAACAATATGGACATTCCTCCAAAGACTAGAAATTAAATTCCCATTTGACCCTGGCATACCACTCCTGGGAATCTGCTCTTTGAAACCAAAAAATATGCAGCGGAAACACCATCCCTACTTTTGTGTTCATAGCAGCATTATTCACAATAGCCGGTATCTGGAAGCAACCAGAGTGCCCGAAAATCGATGACTGGATAAAGAACTTTGGTACATCTACACAGTGGAATACTATGCAGCGGTCAGGAAAAATGAAGTTATAAAATTTGCCTATAAATGGATGGACATGGAGAAGATTATGTTGAGCGAAATTAGCCAGAAGGAGAGAGACAGATACAGAATGACTGCATTTATTTGCATAACATAAATATATATGTACATATTATGATACCAATGTCCGAGGGCAAGTGAAACATATATCAGGAGGTCTTGTCAAAGGTGGAAATTATCACAAACGTGTGGGAGTTAGAGGCTAGGTAAGACAGAAAATGGAACAGGTGCTAACAATTGTCGAGGGTACTAATGCCAACCTAGAACTGAGCATTAAATAGAGGCAAAAAGATACACATGACAACCCTTTAATGTATGTTCTGTAATCCATAGTCTGGAAGGGACTGAAAAGAGAAAGAGAGAGAAAGGGAAAGAAATAAAGAACCTGCCAGGAGGAGGGCTGGGGGAGGGGGAGGGAACCGGGGACATTGGTGGTGGGAGATGGGCATTGGTGGAGGGATGGGTGCTGGAACACTGTATGACCAAAACCCAAATATGAACTTTTTAATTGTATATCTTTGTAATTGTAAAAAATTTAAAAAAGTATATATATGCAAATATGTATTTTTCCTAACAGCACACAGTGGTATTTCTGTCTTAACCTTTGCTTTGTTTTCACTGATCATTCCTGGCAGTGGGCAAGGAGTCATATGCATAGACAGGTAGTGAATATGACTAGGTAGACCATAAGCAAAATCCAAATATCTTAACCTCTGAAACCATTTATCATGCTTGAAAAATATATATTATAGTAATATAAAATGCAATCTTTATATGTCTTTGAAATAGGCTCTTGTTTGGAGATAAAGCTTTTCCGTTTGAGGCTCTTTATGTTCCTGGAGCAATCGGATGCCTCCTGGGTTCTCCTAGCATAAGACAGACATATGGAGATAATACTGGTGCCCACTCTGGCAAATAGATGATTAACGGGAAGATAGTGATAGTGATAGTGATTAAGATTTTGAGTTTGAATATATTAAAATTAAGTCATAAAAAAAAAAAAAAATAAGTTTTATTTACATTAGCACAAAAATTTTATCAGGATAGTAACTTACTAAATAGAATAAAATGATGATTTATATTCTAAAGTTATGAAAATTAGTCAGGTTTACATAAACTTTAGCATAAGTTATGGAAAAGTTCATGGCACTAATTTTGGTAATCATATTAAAATACTATTTACATGACATTTAAAGTTACAGAAAGTTTCTTTGAAGGTTATATAAGCTATATTTCCTAAGATTCTCTGATTTAGTGAACTAAGTTATTTAGATAAGATTTATTACTACATATGCTGTAGTTCATTTTATAACAATTTTATTATAAAATGCAGTCTGAATTTTAGAGTACAATATTTAAAGTCCAACTAAGTTTTAACATTTCCCCAATGTCAAACTTTTTCTGCACATTTTTTTAAATAAACAATATTTGATAACGAGTTAGCTCAAGTAATAAACTTTGTCTATGAATCCATCACTGTATATCCCATAGGAGAATATATGCGATCCCAGTGGATCCAAAACAACTCTGAACCCCAGTGTCATTGGCATCTATACTTTTTTGGTTTGGACATGATTAAATAAATAATCAAAAAATGTAGTATTGGTGTGGGAGCATTAGTACAATGGGTAGACTTCTTGCTGTACACATAATTAAACCAGGTTCAATCCCGGTACTCCATGTAGTTCCTTGAGCCCCGCTGTAAGTGATTCCTGAGTGAAGAGCCAGGAATTAAGATTCTGAGTTACTTGGATAAGTGTGGCCCTCCAAACAACAAGAGAAATAATAATAAAAAAAAGTAGTGATGCTTGGTGTGAAAGTATCTTCAAATTAGAAGCAGTCCTGACTCATTTCTCATTTTAGTGAAGTGATATCTCATTAGGAGATAATGATGTAAGTGAGAGTGTTAACTTAATTAAAGTGAGACTTCTATATTATGAGTACAATTAAGCATGCAATGAGGAAAAATTATATGCAAACAAAAAGGTTTAAAAATAGAAGTGATTGCAGCTGACTTCTAACCTACTTTTAGAGGCCAGTGTGGTAAATACCATGAAGATTTCACTGTTAGGATCAAAGAGTTTTTTGATAGTTGAGTAAGAATGATGGTGGAAATTAGATGATATTTTTTCTTTGTTTTTTGTAGTTTTTTTGGTGATGGCAGAGAAGTTTCTATTTAGGAAGCAAAAAAAATAGAATTATGTGTTCTGATAAAGGTCTAAAAGTGTCTCAAAGCTCTATGAGTCATTTGAGGTTTATGTCATCTTGCTACCTTTAAATTACAGGAATTTGCTGAATGTGCAGTTTTAGATAACGTAAGTTTCAGTGAAATCTGAGAATACAGTTCAAAGTTCTTAGTAACACAAATCATGTAAGTGAGAGAAAAAACTTATAAATTAATTATTTATAGCTGTTCCAGATAGCTGAATTTAATTTAAAAGGTAGTGCAAAATAATACAAAGACAACAATCATGATTTTATATGCCAGATATTAAAATTTTTAATTCAAACACATTTTCCTTCTATAATATACAATTTAATAAAGTATAATGGTTTTGATAACAGACTAATCTTACTGCCTGTGCCTAATTATTTGCATAAGTACTGTAAAAATTTGAAGCTGAATTTAAAGGCTAAGTTTAAGTTTACTTTATTGTAAATTTTTTTAAAAACTCATAATGGTCTATAGCTTTTTTTCTGGGTATATTGGTATGTGAGTTTATCAAAGTGTTTGAATTACCATTTGAATTAGTAGAATAAGGCATGTTAATTTCACAATTACTGGATATTAACCAATTATCTTGAGCATTTGAATAGAATTTTTATTCTAGTTTTTATTTTATTTTTATTCTAATTTTTATTCATGTGAATACTTGGACACATGCATATAAATTACATAAATCTAGCTTTCTACTTCACTAAAGGACAACTAACAATTAGCTAAAGATAACACTGAGAGATACAGTTAAAGATGACACTCAAATTCCTCTTACAATTCATATTACCAACATAGACTACATTAACAGGAATATAGAAGAACTTGATCCTTAAATATCTATAAGATGAGTAAAAAGACATGGCATAATGCTATTGTGTAGGCCAGGGGATGGAAATAGCAGAACTCTTGATCATGCCCGTGGTTCTATCAAGTCAAGAATCAGAACAGAATCACATGCTTTTGGCCTATGTGGAGTTCTATATAAAAGTTGAGTGTTCCATACTGGCCGGGACCCCAGAAAATAAGATAATGGAGAGGAGATTGTATTCTACATGTATCCACCTAAAACCTGATCTGGTGAAAATTACTGGCAGTGGAGAAATTGTCAACTTTTATATCTGGTAACACAGGAGAGAGGAATCAGTGGTGCATGGATTCATCGTCACATTCCCTCCAAGGTAAACCATTCCAAATCCTTCTCCAACACTACTAGCTAAGTAAATTCAAATATAGTCAGCTATCTATAGAAATAGAGAAAAAATGTCAAATTAAATCTCAGTGACAATTGTTTAAAAAAGTGAAGTAGTTAAATTCTCTGAGTTGCTTATTCTGATAAAAAAAAAAAAGAAAGGAAAGACATGCAATAGGCACAAGAGAAAACAGAGGAGAAAAACAATTTTCTGCAAGCAATTCAAATAGTAAAACCATGATGCATTCCTATCAGCTAAAATTTTTAAAAGAAAATCAATGACTCAGACTGATTTTAAATTTAGAAAGTGACTAAATATGTTATAAGAAAACTCAGAAAACAGCTTTCTCTCATGAAGATTTGAAAATGGCGATACAACAAAAATGAGGAAAAAGAAATGAAAAAAAAAATATATATATATTGGTTAATAAATAACACACTGTTGAACATCTACTAGATTAATGGCAAAAATTAAATGCAAAATTGAAAACAATTAAATATGAATTAATATAAAAATAAGCTATTAGAATGTAGCAATACAACAAATGATGTACTAAGAGAATCTTCTAGCAAATTACACTTCCTTTAGAAATAAAAGCTAATCACATGTTAAATAAAATCTCAGTTTGGTCAATGAGATAGTAGAACATGTAGGTTCTTGCTTTATATGTAGCCCACTTGAGTTCTAACAACATGCAACCCATCTATTCCCTAAGCTCTGATAGGCGCGAATTTGAGTGCAGCGCCAGGAGTAAGCCCTAAGTAGCACCAGATAGGCCCTCCAAAATAAATGAATATAAGAAACTAAACTCACAGCTAGAGAAATTATAAATGAAGAAAATGAAACACAGTTAATGGGAAAGAAATAACAAAACTAAATATAAATTATGCAAAATAGATAAAATGATAAAATAAGGAACAAAAATTATTGAGATATTGACAAGGAGTACAATACAAATCTGGGTTAAAAAAAAGATTACAAATTGACAACACAACCTCAATAATCAGGGAAACATACAAGTAAATTAGGTGTGTCATTAAAAAAAAACATTATGGGTATTGTAAACATGTATATGACAACAAACTGGAAAATCTAAAAAGAAGTGTGCACATCCTTACCACAATATGACATTTAAGAACTAAATATATAAGACATAAAATCATAAATGGACCCAACATAAGTCACAAAATTTATACATTATCCTAAACAAGAAAAACTAAAGCCCAGGACCAGATTATTTCATAGTTAATTCTATGAAAGTTTCAAAGAAACTTTTACATAAAAGTTGAAAAAGAGGAAAAATCCTTCCAAATCCATTATATATGTTGTTAACATACCTCTAATTCCAAATACCAAAAAATATTCAACAACTTCACACATACAGACTACAAACTGTGTACATATATTTCTGATTAAAATACGTGTCCAAGTCCTAAACAAAGATTAAAATACAAAAACATATTTTTAGTAGATTTAAAGGATATAACACCACAATTAAGTGGTATTTATGTCATGGATACAATGATGGTTGAACATGATATTTTGAAAATTAGTAAACATGATATACCACATTAACAAACAGCAGATCAAGCACTATTGTGTGTGAGAGAGAAAACAGCACCTGACATGACTCCGCATCTGTAAAATCAGGAGATAGCTCAAATGGAGATGGTCCATCATGAGTGCGGCCTATGTTTGATTCCTGGTAGCACATGGTGCTCTGAGCACAATATGAGAGTCCTTTAAGATCCAAGATAAGATTATTCCTCATCATCAGCCAGTATGCTCAAGAAAAGGAAACAGAAAATGTATTTAGAACAAAAAATACCCAATAAAATAGTCAAATAAGTGTAGGTTCTTTAAATTTTTTTATATGGCAAACACACCAAAATAATATTTAATGATAAAATTATATATTATTCAAGTATTATATATTATAGAATACATTCTCTTCATTTGGGCTAGAGCCATAGTACAGCAGATAGAGTGTTTGCCTTGCCAACACAGGTTTGATTCCTGACATCCCATATGTTCCCCCAAGCACCGCCAGGAGTAATTCCTGAACAGAGAGACGGAAGTAACCCCTATCATTGCTGGGTCTGTGTGGACCACAAACCAAAATATGAATAAATTATATTTTATTGTTGCATTATAATTCATATTATAATCACAGCCTGGCTCATGCGGCCGCACAGTTCATCAATAAGTGCTGGAGATCAGAGGTGACTTCAAGAGCATGCCACACGCACGGCAGAGCCTGGCAAGCTACCCGAGTCGTATTTGATATGCCAGATTCCAGTAACAATTATAGACCTTATATAAAAATATGTATTTTATATATTATAAAATATATAAAAATTATATATCTTTAAGGATGCTACTTTTTTGACCACAACTGTTTGATATAATACTGAAATTTCTGTAAAAAGTAATTATACAAGAAAATTATATAAAATTGTAATTGGAAATAGGACATTATATATAATATATATATATATATATATATAATAGAGCGAATATACTGAGCGAATTCCAAATATGCCATAGTAAGATGAATCAAATAATTGAAGAATATGGTTTGAATATAGGAACCTTAATTCAATTCCTGTGACTTCCTGTTAATTCAAAACTGCCGAACGGACAGCTAAGCACATCCCCTAATTCCAATAGATTTACAACAGCACTGTATATGGCCCAAAGCAAACAAAAACAGAGATATAAAAGTTATAAGAAATAATAAATAAAATATTTGAGTACAGAATTAATATAATGAAATCTTATATTTCTAAACATAAGGCATCTCACCTTAAAGTATCTATTAGGCATATCACTTGTCACTTGTCTTCCCGTTGTTCATTGATTTGCTCAAGTGGGCACCAGTAACATCTCCATTTATTGGGAATTAGGTTCAGTATTGTTACTGTTTTTGGCATATCGAATACACCATGGGTAGCTTGTCATGCTCTGCCGTGGCTCTGGGTTCATCCCAGGGGTCCAGTCTTTTTCTATGTCAGACCATCAATCATTCAGGACCCACAGGGCAGAGCCTTGGTTATAGACAAGCCTGTCTCCTGTCTGTCACCTGCCGAAGCAGCCAGGTACTGCAGTCACACCTGCAACAGATGTCTTTATAATTCGTTTTAATGTAATAACAATAATTATAAACTGACCAAAATATCTTCAATTTGTGTAAGTCAAATACTTACACTTAAACTTTGTTTAGTAATTAATACATTGCCATTTCATCCCATTTAGAGAGCATCTAGAGATTAATTGACTGTTACTTAGAATAACGCTAACATTTCAAGTTATGAAATATTATGGAAATTACATTTTTTTGGGAGGGGGTAGCAGACTCAGTGAGGCCCCAGGCCTCCTCCTGGTTCTGAGGTCACGCATCATTCCAGTAATGCTCACAAAACTATATGGAGTTCAGAGACTCAAACCTTGGTCTACATATTCAAGGTAAGCACTCTACCCTGATACTATTGCTCTGGTCCCTTGAAATCACCGTTTAAAATTTTATTTTATTATACCACTGTAAGATATACAATTACAAAACTGTTCATAATTAGGTTTCAGTCATACAGTGTTTCATCCTTTGACCAGTGCACATTTCCCACCACTAATGTCCCCTGATTCCCTATGCCCTCCCCCAGCCTGCTTCACCTCTCTGTCTCTGCCTCTGACTCAGTCTCTGTCTCTGTCTCTTTCTCTGTCTCTCCCTTTTTTTACACACTGTGGCTTACAATACATACATGTAGGGGTTATCATGTGTATCCCTTTGCCTGGCTCCCAAGGCTGCTTGCAGCCGCACACCTTCATCAATAAATGCTGTATTTAGAGGTTGCTACAAGAGTATGCCACCCACACAACAAGCCTGGCAAGCTGACCGTGTTGTAGTCGATATGCCAAAAACCAGTAACAATTATGTTAGGTCATTCCCATGACCTAATATAATGGTTTGAGGCTCTTTATGTTCCTGGAGCGAGCAGATACCCTTGGACTCTACTAGCATGAGATAGGACATATGGAGATGTTACTGGAGCCCGCTTGAGCAAATTGATGATGAATGGGAAGATAGTGATAGTTATAGTGATCCCTTTGCCAACATTCAATGCTCAGTTCTTGTCTGGTGCTTCCATTTCCAACAATTAGTTAGCACTCTAGTCTTACTGTCTCACCTAACCTCTGACTCCCACATTCTTGCTGTGAATTCCAAACACTGACAAGTCCTCCTGGACCATGATTTGCCTGGCCTTGGAAATTAGTATTAAACTGTTTATTTTTATATCCCACCAATAACTGGAGTCATTCTATATCTATTCTTATCCTTCTGGCTAATTTCACTCAACATAATACTCTTTATGTCTTTCAATTTATAGGCAAATTTGATAGTTCCAGAAGGCCACCTGACGTCCTGCATTTCAATAGAGCTATTTACTTGTATTCATCTCCAGATAGCCCAGCCCACAATGGGCCAGGCTGGGAAGTTTTGCCAGATTTCTATCTATAAAATAAGCTGCAAGAATAGAGAAGCCCCCTCCCCTTTTTGCCATTTTGGCTTCCTTTGGCATTTTGCTTCTCCGTCCTCTCCTTTCTCTTTTGGGCTTCAACATATGGTGACAGCCATCTTGGCCTACACGTAGCTGGGGGACTAGCAGGGAGCCCAGAGTCCAGAGGTTTCCCTGCTCTTGGATAGTATATTGGAACCTGTGATATTAAAACCCTTTTAAAACAGTGCAAGATTCGGAGTTTTCATCCATTCCCTGCTGGTTTCAAGGTAGAAGGGAACTCGCTTCCTGATATTGTTGGGGACCCCAGCTGCTCCCCAATAATGTCTTCTAGAATTTTACACAGATAGAAAACATGAAAAGATATTCATCTCCTTTGTAACCAGTAAAACAAAAATAATGTGACACCAACTTTATCATTCTTAGGTGAATGGATAGAATGGATATTATCTAAAAATAAAATAAGTGATATGTTCAAAATAATATTTAGAAAAGAAATTTTTTAATGGGGAAATGAATTTGTATACCCAATTACTATAAAGCATGATATACCTATTTCATATATAAAGTTTGTTTAGTTACTTTCTTATTTCCTTTAAAATGCTATTTGAATATTATTTCCATTAAAATACTTATATAAATATATAAATAATTTATATATTTATATATGCATTATATATTATGATTTACATTATAAACATATAATATAGTATGTCGGGGAGCACAGCCAGGGTCCCCGACAGTGCCGGGAAGCAGGTTCCTGTCTACCTCCGAAGCCGGCTGGGAATGGATGAAGACTCAGGAATCCGATGCAGCTTTAAAAGGGCTTTACCATCACAGGATCCAATATACAATCCAAGAGCAGGAAAAACCTCTGGACTCTGGGTTCCCAGCTAGGCCCCCAGCCTGGTGTAGGCCAAGATGGCTGCCACCACGTGTTGAGGCCCAACAGAGAATGGAGAGGACAGAAAAGCAAAACACCAAGGTAAGCCAAAATGGCAAAAGGGAAAAGAAAAGCGCTTCTTTCTTTTTGCAGCTTATTTTATAGCTAGAAATCCGCCCAAACTCCCAGCCCAGCCCATTCTGGGCTGGGCTATCTAGAGAAGAAAAC
Source organism: Cryptotis parvus (assembly GCA_021461705.1). NCBI lineage: Eukaryota > Metazoa > Chordata > Mammalia > Eulipotyphla > Soricidae > Cryptotis > Cryptotis parvus. Next base: position 13,791 of record JAJIBD010027509.1, read on the forward strand.
TGGAAAATAGCTCTGTACAAATGTAACAACTTCAGGAGACCATCTGGTTGTTTACAAGAACCCAGAGCTAATTAAAAGCCTCCTAGCAGAGCTGGGAGAAGCTATAAGCTAAATGTAACTTCCCCTGGCAGGAAGGATCAAATGCCCTCAGGTAATTTCTCCCAGTACCTCACCTAAAGTCTTGAGCCAAGATCTGCCTGGAATTGCATTTATAGGGTAGAGAAGGGGGTTTCTGAGATGGCATGTCTCTGTACCAAAGACAAATACTAATGCCAGTTAAATATTTCTCCAAGCCTTCACAAGAGTCTTGTCTACTTCACAGTAGTTTTATATTTTAGTTGCCTTTGAGTTATCATGGAGCCATGCTTGCTTGCTTGGAGGCAAACAGCATTTCTCTCTGGTCTAATTACTTAGAGATCCAACGTGGCCAGGCAAATATCCTGGTAAGATCTAGCTAGTCCCACCATGCTTGTGGTAGCATGAGAGAATATTTATACCAGCCAGTACAGAATACATGGTCAGATAAGACTGCCACATTCAGACTATCCCCCTATCTATGAAGTGACCTGCAGGAAGCAATCCAGGGCAGATGCAGAGGCCTAGGCTTTTAGGTGTCCTGTAACAATAGCACATTATAACGTATAATATATTATATATTAATAATATATAAATATTATTTATAATATATTATATTTAACAATATATAAATATTATTTATAATATATTATATATTAATAATATATAAATATTATTTATAATATATTATTTATATCTAAATATATATTTCCTTAGAAATACTATTTGAAATAGTAGCTTTACTATTTCAAACATACACAGTACTTGTCATAAAAAGCTAAGCTGTAAATATCCTAAACGCACATCACCAAATTATTATAAAGAATGTATATGTACATAATGAAACACTGCTCAGCTACTGAAGAGGTAAAAAATTTGCAACAACCTAAAGAAACATTCTAAGGCTTATGCTTAGTGGAATAAATAAAAATAGGGATAGTGAACACTTGATGATTTTGCTTCTAGGTGGTGGATGGAGACGTAAAACTACATAAGAGAAGATTCAACTACATAAGAGAAGAATCATCTATTAGTAGTGTATAATGCCAATTTATTCCTTGTTGATGTCGCTGCAGAGGTTGTATCCTTAGGGAGTAGAGCAAGCACAAAGAAGGCCTAATCCTGAGAGAGTAGATCACCTACAAATAAGTTAGGTATGAGTGCATCAGTTAGGGTGTTAGAAAGGATTAAAGCAGTTTGTTTAAGCCAAATAGGGTGTGAGAAGGGATTGAAATGATGTGTGCCATCTGCACCTTTATTTTCATAACAGCACTATTCACAATAGACAGAATATGGAAACAACCAGTTTCCATAACAGCACTATTCACAATAGACAGAATATGGAAACAACCAGTGTCCCCCGGAAACTGATAACTGTGAAAAGAAACTTTGGCACACCTACACAATAGCATACTTCAAATGCTATGCAGTTGTTAGGAAAAGTGAAGTTATGAAATTTGCCTATAAATGGATGGACATGGAGAGGATCATGTGGAGTGAAATTAGCCAGAAGGAAAAAGACAAATATAGAATAACTCCAATTATTTGCATGACATATATATGTACTATCTGAGTACATATATATGAGTACATATATATTTATATCTGAGATTATCTGAGTTCATCATGTCGACCAAGACTATTCATAATGGAACTCACAGTTCCAGAAGGCTATATCAAAACTTTGGACATGGGAATCCACTGGTGGACAGTTCCACAATGAAATTGACCACATCATCTTCAATCGAAGGTTTTGCCTGACTGATGTTGCTGTCATCCCAAAATTCCAAACAGGATGGACCTCCACCTCCTTCATGCAAAATTCTACTTCACGCAGAATGACCATCAACTGGGAACTCTTTGGCACCACTGCGGCAACATGGGAAGATACCATCATTGATGACATTGATGAAGAATACAACTGACTGGTTCAGCACCTCCATGATTGTGCAAAGAATGCCCAGAGAGAAAAAAACCACAAAAGGACGCCTGTCTTCAAAACCTCTCGAGTTCATTCGCCAACGTGGCAAGTGCAAGTCTCAGGTGACCAAATGCTAACATTCAAGCTTGCAAAGCAGTGCAGAGAAGCGATATAGTAAGATCTCAAAAAGAGAAGAGCAGAAATAATGGAAGATGGAGCAGAAGTCAGGAAAAGCATTGGCAACGCCCGCCTGTCCTTCGCCAACTATAAGACCAAGATGACTGCCCTCCAACATTCTGATGGATCTATCACATATTCCAGAAAGGCAATAAAGAAGATTATTCATGACTTCTACTCAGATCTCTTTAATAGCCATGTCCACCTGCCAACAAACCAAATTCTGCAGGATGGATATGTCATTCCCAACATTCTCCCTTCTGAAATCCAACATGCCATTTCATCAGTAAAGAAGGGAACAGCACCAGGCCCAGACAAAGTCAGACCCAAACACCTGAAGAATCTGCCTTCAGTACTCATCAATACACTGGCTCGGCTCTTCAACACTACCTGTCCGAATGCAAGGTGCCATCCCATTGGAAAACCAGCAAGACAGTTCTACTGTTCAAGAAGGGAGACATCCACTACATTGGCAACTATCGCCCCATCTGCCTGTTGTCTATCATCTACAAGCTGTTCACTCAAGTCATCCTAAACAGGATTGGCAGAACATTAGATGAAGTGCAACCATGGAAGCAAGCTGGTTTCTGAAAAGTATTCAGCACAATTGACCATATCAACATGGTAACCACGCTCATTGAAGTTTGTAGGGAGTTCAGGATGCCACTCTCTCAGGTTCATTGACTTAAAGAAAGCCTTTAATTCTATGGGGACTGAAGCAGTCACTGAAGCCCTAGCCAAACAAGGCATTCAAACCCAATACATCAGGATCCTTCGTGAGCTGTATTACGGATTCACCACCAGTATCTCACCATTCTACAAAGAAGTGATCATCAATGTCATAAGAGGAGTTTGGCAGGGTGATACCATTTCACCAAAACTCTTCAGTGCCACCCTTGAGAACGTCATGCGACAATTAGAATGGGAAGGAATGGAAGTGAAGATAGATGGTCAGCAACTAAACCGCCTCTGCTTCGCTGATGACATTGTTCTAATAACACCAAACATTAGCCAAGTGGCACAAATGCTGGCTGACTTCGACCGAGAATGTGGAAAGATAGGTCTACAGCTGAATCTCAACAAAACTATGTTCATGAAAAATGAACTAGTTCCTGAGACCCCATTCACTCTCAATGGAACAAACATCTCTGAATGCAGCAGTTATGTGTACCTAGGTCGAGAAGTCAACATGATGAATGACCTTAATCTGAGCTGCGCAGGAGGAAGAGACAGCATGGAATGCCTTCAAAAGCATCGAAGAACTAGGTAAAAAGACAAAGAACCTCCAGCTGCGGCACATCTCTTCAACTCCACCATTCTCCCTTCATTAATGTAAGCCTCAGAGACCTGGGCTCTATGAAAGCAGGAGGATATTGCTATTTGGGTCTCCCAGAGAGGAATGGAAAGAGCCATGCTTGGAATATCATGCCTCACTCAAGTGAGAGAAGGAATCCAGAGCTCTGACCTCCATCGCTGTTCCAGAGTCAGGGATGCTGTCTCGTTTGCCAAGGCATCGAAAATCAGATGGGTTGGACATGTAATGCAATTTGGAGACGATTGCTGGACTAGAGCTGTTACAGACTGGATCCCACGGGATGTCAAAAAATCATGTGGCCGCCCACCTATAAGATGGTCAGACTTCTTCATCAAGACCCTAATACGAAACCTCTTTGTATTCCTAAAGCAACCAGATGCCATTGTGCTACACTGGCACGTGATAAGGTCAAATGGAAATATTACTGGCGCCCACTAGAGCAAATTGATGAATAACGGGATGTCTAGTGATCAAGTGAAGTGATATATGCACATATTATGATACCAATATCCAAGGTCAGGCAAAACATCGATCAGGAGTTCTGTCAAAGGTGGGAATTTTCACAAACATGTGGGAATAAGAGGTTAGGTAAGACTGAGAAGGGAAGAGTGTGGTAATAATTGTCAAAAATGCTAATACCAACCTACATCTGAGCATTAAATAAAGGCACAAAGATACACATGACAACCTCTAGAGGTATGTATTGTAATCCACAATGTGCAAGGGAAGGAAGAGAGAAAGAGAGAGAAATAGAAAGAGATATAAAACCTGCCATAGAGGCAGACTAGGGGAAGGGAGAGGGAATCTGGGACATTGGTGGTGGGAAATAGGCACTGGTGGAGGGATGGGAGCTGGAACACTGTATGACTGAAATCCAAAATTGAACATCTTATGGACATTTTTGTAATTGTATATCTCATGATGGTATAATAAATATTTTTTTAAAAAGTGAGGAAAGCAACAAAAAGTAAAATGGTGTGTGCTTCTGAATGGGATTTGTACATAAAGCTACAGTCTTTATTAGAAGAAAAGCAGAAAATTCATGAAAAAGGGTCAATTCTTCAGTGATATAAAGAGATTAATTTAAGTTAGTATAAACAGAAGTATATCCAAAATATAATGCAAAGTTACGTTATATTAAATGATTCAGAAATAAATATAGATTAAAAATAGTAGTTAAAACACTTGTCATGCATGCAGCTGGCCTGGGATCACTTCCCAACACCATATATGGTATTTTAATCATCACACACAAGCATTTGGAGAAAGAGAGATGTGGAAGCTATAATATAAATGATTAATATTCACACAAAAATTGAAAAGACAAGAGCAAGGAGATACGCTTCCTAAATCTCTACTATTTATTCAAATAGAAGCTGATTAAAATAAGATTCTTACTAACCAAAATAGGTTTCTCTATTTGCTTGACTAGAAGGAACTAGGCCATAGTTTCATAGCACAGTCCAAACTATCATAATATAGAAGGGAAATTAAAATCAGAGGAAAATATTTTTTCTCTTTCTGTTGTCTAGTGAATAGTCAAAGATAAAGATTCATTCATCAAATTAAGCAATAGGGAAATGTGTAGAGTATTATTAATGGGAAGTATGAAAGACTGTTTAGGCTTATTCTGATAGAGATTGGCAGTCTATCTCAAAGACAGCTGTTTTCATAATAGGTTGACTTTTTTTTTGCTTGTGTTTTGGGTCACATCTGATAGCACTCTGGGCTTACTCCTGAGCTTACTTTAGGGCTCACTACTGGCAGTTTCAGGAGCATATATGTTGCCAAATTTGTTTCCCAGGTCAGTCACTTGCAAGGCAAGCACTTTCCATATTGTACTATCTCTTGGGCCCTATGACATTTTATTTCCTTTAGGAGGAAGTGAGATTTTTGTCAAACATGGAATGCTCTTATAAAACCCCTTCTGCATATTTAACCTAAAATATTTTTTAGATTATAAGCATATTATACTAATTCTGGAGCCTGAGAAGATAATCACTAATGGTTAATATAATATGTTTAAAGGACAGATTATGTTTATTTGGAGTTAAATAAAAATAGAGGCAGGGCACAACAAAAAAGAAAGGGTGATGGAGTGATTAGAGAACACTTCCCCACACAAAAACAAAGAGAATATAAACTAAAACACAGATTCTTCATAAGGCCCTGCTGAGAAAATATACTCCGGAAGTGATCCAAAAATCTCTGGGAGACTGACCACAGCAGAATGAGGAAATTCACTGATTTGCCATATAAAGGTCACGTCTCCAAGGACATGCTAAAGCTGTGCAGAGACTATAAAGGTGTGGATATTTTCCTTAAGACAGTAGGGGAAGGTTAAGTCAAAACCTGTGCCCTTAGATATGAAATTCTTCTCTTTTAAAAGAATTTCCTCTCTCTTGTTCCCTTTTCTTCATTGCTTTTGCTGTGGTAACTGGGAATCACACACACACACACACACACAAACACTGATATACACTACATTGTAACCTCAAAGCAAAAATACTTAAAGTCACATGAACAAAATGCCAAAATACTTAATGAATCCTCATATAACAAGGATAACAAATTCTTTGAAGCTAGTAACTTCTCTACATATAAATATATTGAATTCACCAAGAAAAAGTCACAGTTGATGAGAAAACAAAATCCTTTGATCTGCTAATAACAAAAGATAAACCAAAAATATTATAGTAGAAACAAAATATTATAGTAGAAACAACGCAGAGTTCTGTAAAGCAGGTAAATAGTATACTGATAACTGCAGGAGTAATGATACCTATATTAGTCAAAATAAGTTTTAATATAAATGTAATATTCAAAAAAAAGTGAGATCTCACCTTACACCAGTGAGATTGTTGCACCTCAAAAAACACAAAAATATCAGGATTGGTATAGATGTGGAGGAACATGAACCCTTTTTTCATTGCTGGTGGGAATATTGACTGGTTCAATCTTCTTTGAAAATAATACAGATACTCCTTAAATATTAAAGAAACGAGCTTCCCTGTGTCCAATATTGCTATTTCAGTGCATCCATCCATTTCAAGGGCACAAAATATCTTATCTGATAAAAAGAACAAGTGACATTACATGCCAATTGAAATATCGTTAAGATGACCAAAATCAGAAAATGACCTGAGTGTCTTAATAAAGAAACCATGGTGTATATATTCACTGTAGAACTCCTTGGCCATAAGAAAAGGCAAAATTGAGCTGGAGTTGTAGCATAGTAAATGAGGCACTTTGTCAAGCCCACAGTCCACCTTGGTTCAGTCTTCAATAGCCCCAGGGATTTCAAAGACATATCTGAGTAATCCCTGTGCACAATCAGGAATAAACCCTGATCACCATAGAGTATGTCAAAAATAAAAAGAGACATAAGATCGTGTAATTTATCATCACAAGGATGGAACTGAGGGAAGTAATGCCAAGTGAACTAGCCCAAATGAGGAATACTGATACAAAACTACTTCCTTTATGTTATATAAAGAAGCATGGAGGGGAATATCAAAAGTGTCAAAGCAACAGATTCCAATAACTGTTCTACAAAACAGATATCACTAGCAAAGAAACTGAATTTTTTCAAAGATATTAAATAAAATCAACATCATCTTGTACCAAAGCAGACAGAAAAATGAAAACTATAGACAAAATCTTAAAAAGTGCACCAAATAGAGCTCTAAAAACATTATAACCCAATTTAGTAAAATAGCAGTCTAAATCACCAACACACAAAAGTATGGTGTGTTTCTCTATGTAATCAAGGTAAAAATAAATAGATAGAGGCTTTTAAAATAGCAATAGTTTCTGAAAAAATTGTCAAGTACCTAGGAATCAAGTTGAAAAGGAATGAAGGCTATTAACTGACAACTATAATATACTATTAAAAGTTGTAGAAGAAGCATACTCACACAGGAAAATAGTAAAAGGCCTTACTGGGGGAATATAACAGAAGGCAATACTGAGGAAGGAGAGTGAGTGTAAATGTAATATTCAAGTGAACCAGAAAGGAAACGAATCATAAAGGTTTGCCTCTCATAGAAAAAATATTCCTTTAGGTAGACATCATAAAGCTTAACTACAAACTACTGTTTTATACTTAATTATTTAAGTCAAATTTCAATTGTTTTCTGTGGTAAAGTCAAGAACCAGTTTTTGAAACAGGGCAATCAGCATTAGTCCATAATGAAACTTCCCTAAAATAAACTAGTCAGTGACTGCTATACAATTGAGCCCTTTAAAACCAACCACACACTTTCTACCGTTTACCATAACTTTAAAATACCCATTGAGGGAGAGTTCCAGAAAACCATAAAACAAGAAAATGTTTGAAAGAATTAAACAAAAAAGAGTTACAGCAAAACGGAGTCATAATACTATAAGGCAGCTAGAGACTCAAGACCTCTTCATAATACAATTAAGCAGGTACAAAGATTCAGAGTAGATACCACCAGAGTCCTGTTTGTTGACTGTGCCCTAACAATTACTTATATCCGCACAGAGAGCTCAAATAGGATTACTTAAAAATGATGTTTTCCTTCAACTTCTCAAAGACTCAAAAGCACTTCGCTTTGAGAAATATTTGTAACACTAGCCTGGGTGGCCAATTTATTCCGCTAACCAAACAGCACTGCAATTTGTAGCTGCCTGCATCCCTAGTTTTGATATGTTGTATTTTGTTCATAATTTTAGGGACTCTCTCTACTCTCTTGAGAAGTTTGTATCTTTTCCAGAACATTTTTCAAAAAAAAAATAAGGCTTTTCATTTTATTTTAATAGATATATGTGCTTCCCTGGTTGCTTTTTTCAAGACTGACTTATCCTTTTCCTATGCATAGCTTAATCTCCTTGAGAACCACAGTTCCCTACAGATCTTGGTGGCAGAAGATACTTCCTGTTATGTGAAGATGAAGTGATTCTGTTAGATTAGGAGAATCTCTATGTACATAATATATAGTGGCTTAAGCAAACATTGCCAGCCCTCACCTCCAACGGCACAAACCTCATCAACTAAAATTATAATAATAAAAATGTCATTTTAATAATGATGAGAAAGTTATTTCAAATACATTTAGTGCTAAATTCTTTTACATATATAAAGGAAATATCCTGATACTGTGCAAGAGTTTAATAATTTGTTTCTCCCCATAAAGTGTTACTTAAATTTAGCACTACTTTTTTTTTTGCTTTTTTTGGGTCACACCGGGAATGCTCAGGGGTTTCTCCTGGCTCTGCACTCAGGAATTACTCCTGGCGGTGCTTGGGGGACCTTATGGGATGCCTGAGATCGAACCTAGGCCGGCATGGGGCCTGCTGGGTGCAAAGCAAACGCCCTATTGCTGGACTATCGCTCTGGCCACTACTTTCAAATATATTATATATATATATATATCACATATATATAATATACATATATGTATATATACATATATATAATACAGGGACATGTCAAAGTATGGTTTAAAGAATCCAAAAAATAGGCCATTATAGTAGTACTATTAATATTCAGGTTCATATACGCCAGTTTTCTTTTTAGTTTTGAGATAAACAGACATAAAGTGTGTTCATAAAATGCTATATTGATTGGTGTTGACTTAGTTCTGTGGCTTTAACAGAAAATGTTTTACTTTTGAGTGTGTTTTACTTCATTTTACACCATTTAGAAGCTTTATTAATGAAATGTAATTTTTTACTATATTTTTACACAATGAACATGAGACAGAGTGGCATACTGAACTCCCTACAAACTTCAATGAGCTAGGTTACCATGTAGATATGGTCAATTGTGCTGAATCCTTTTCAGAAGCCAGCTTGCTCCGCACGATTGCCCTTCATCTAATGTTCTGCCAATCCTGTTCAGGATGACTCAAGTGAAGAGCTTGTAGATTACAGAAAACAGGCAGATGGGGCCATAGTTGCCATTGGAGTGGATATCTCCCTTCTTGAACAGTAGAACTATCTTGCTGGTTTTCCAATGGGAGAGCACCTTGCATTCGGACAGGTAGCGTGTGAAGAGCTGAGCCAGTGTATTGATGAGTACTGAAGGCAGATTCTTCAGGTGTTTGGGTCTGACTTTGTCTGGGCCTGGTGCTGTTCTCTTCTTTACTGAGGAAATGGCATGTTGGATTCCAGAAGGGAGAACGTTGGGAATGACATATCCATCCTGCGGAATTTGGTATGTGGGCAGAAGACATGACTATCAGAGATCTGAGTAGAAGTCATGGATAATTTTCTCCATTGCCTTTTGGAATATGTGATAGATCCATCAGGACATTGGAGGGCAGTCATCTTGGTCTTATAGTTGGCGAAGGACAGGTGGGCATTGAAAATGCTTTTCACGGCTTCTGCTGCATCTTCCATTATTTCTGCTCTTCTCTCTTTGAGGTATTCCTTTATCGCTTCTCTGCACTGCTCTGCAAGCTTGGATGTTAGCGTTTGGTTGCTTGAGGCTCGCGCCTTGCTACGTTGGCAATTGAGCTCGAGAGTTTTTGAAGATAGGCGTCCTTTTGTGGCTTTTTCTCTCTGGGCATTCTTTGCACAATCATGGAGGTGCTGAATCAGTCGGTTGTATTCTTCATCGATGTCATCAATGATGGTATCTTCGCATGTTGCCGTAGTGGTGCCAAAGAATTCCCAGTTGATGGTCTTTCTGGGAGTTCTCTTCTTAAACTTTGCAGCCTTTTATCCCCGTTGCATGATAGAATTTTTGCACGAAGGAGGTGGTGGTCAGCTCCTATTTAGAATTTTGGGATGACAGCAACATCGGTCAGGCAAAACCCCTTCGAATGAAGATGATGTGGTTATTTCATTGTGGAACTGTCCACCAGTGGATTCTCATGTCCAATGTTTCTCTTCAGCCTTCTGGAACTGTGAGTTTCCATGAATAGTCTTGGTGGACATGATGAACTCAGATAGTCTCTCACCCTTTACATTCCATTCTAGGCCATGGGTCCTAATGAGGAGTTCTTCGGCCGATCTTCTAGGTCTTATCTTGCATTATAATCACCGACTATAATCTTGCACAAGGTGTGATCTTTTTTATAGAACTCCACCAGTTCCATGTAGAATTTCTCAGTTTCTTTTTCCTTGTAGAAGAAAGGAAACCTTTGATTCTGTGGAGACTAAAGTGGTCATCGAAGCCCTAGCCAATCAGGGTGTTCAAAACCAATACATCAAGATCCTTCATGAGCTGCATTATGAATTCACCACCAGGATCTCACCATTCTACAAAGAAGTGATCATCAATGTCAAGAGAGGGTTTCAGCAGGGTGACACCATTTCACGAAAACTCTTCAGCCCTGCCCTTGAAAACATCATGTGACAATTAGAATGGGAAGGAATGGGAGTGAAGATAGACTGTCAGCAACTACACCACCTCTGCTTCACTGATGACATCGCTCTAATAACACCAAACTTTAGCCAAGCGGCACAAATGCTGGCTGACTTGAGCAAGATGTGGAAACATACGTCTACAGCTGAATCTCAGCAAAACTATGTTCATGAAGAATGAACTAGTTCCAGAGGACCCATTCACTTTCATTGGAACAAACATCTCTGAATGCCGCAGTTATGTGTACCTAGGTCAAGAAGTCAACATGATGAACAACCTAAAACCTGAGCTGCGCGGGAGGAAGAGAGCAGCATGGAATGCCTTCAAAAAGCATTGAAGAAATAGCTAAAAAAACAAAGAACCTCCGGCTCCGGGCACATCTCTTCAACTCCCCTTCTCCCTGCATTAACATACACCTCAGAGATCTGGACCCTACAAAAGCAGGATGAGAATGCTTTTCAGGTCTCCCAAAGAGGAATCAAAAGAGCTATGCTTGAATATCATGCCTCACTCAAGTGAAAGAAGGAATCCAGAGCTCCGGCCTCCGTCGCGGTTCCAGAGTCAGGGATGCTGTCTCATTTGCCCAGGCTTCGAAAATCAGATGGGCTGGACATGTAATGCAATTTGGAGAAGATCACTTGGCTAGAGCTGTTACAGACAGGATCCCACAGCATGTCAAAAGATCACGTGGTCGCCCATGTACATGATGGTCAGACTTCTTCGCCAAGACCCTGAACGAAAGGTTTGAGGCTCTTTGTATTCCTAAAGCAACCAGATGCCTTTTGGCTACACTGGCAGGTAATATGTTCAAATGGAAATATTACTGGCACCTGCTAGAGCAAATAATGGGATGTCAAGTGATCAAGTGATTTTTACACAATGTCGACTAGCAATTAATTTCTAAGAAATAGCTGTCAGTTAATATTTTGACAAAGAGCTAAGAGAATGCAGTGGACTGAAGATAGACTTTACCACAAATGGTGATGGAAAATTTATATAAGCATATGCAAGAAATTAAAGGTGGATTGATATCTCATACTTCATAAAAATCAACTCAAAATGTATTAACAACTTTCAGATGAGTCCTGTGTCTCTAAAGTACACCGAGAAAATATAATCAGTAGGCTCCAAGAACACAGCTCAAAGGAGGATTCAATGATATTCTGCCATTTGCAAAGGCTACAGAATTAAAACTCAAAAATCGGACTAAGTAAAACTTAAAACTTTCTGTATGGCTAGAGAGACACAGGCTACAATGAAATGACAGCTGACAGAGTGGGAGAAATATGAGCACTCAACAGATTAGAGAATGAATTGATGTTTATTATCTATGAATTCCTCAGAAAAGTCAACAAAAATATTAAGTGCAATCAAAAATGGTAGAGGAAACAAACATAGTTCCCTGAGTAAGACCCACAGATGGCTGACAGCATCATAATCACTTATTATTAGGGAACTCCAAATCAATATGGCAATGGGATATCCTATGCCAGGTAGAATGAACATATGAAAACTACTGGAAATTATCTGTGGGTGAAGGATTTGGTGATAAAGAAATTCTCGACTATTACTGGTGGGAATTCTATCTGATATAACTCCTGTGTAACACAGTATGGTGTGTATTCAGTAAACTCAAAAAATGAGCTAACATATGACCCTCTTTTGAGTATGTTTCCCCAGAATGAAAATATTCATTCAAAATTGTAGCACTCAGTACGAGAGCTAAGATTTAGAGTTAATCTAGATCTTCAAAATGATCATAACTATATGACATATACAATGGTAAAATCATATCATTTATGGTAATACGGGTGGAAATAGAGGGTATCATGTTAAATGAAGTAAGGCAGGGAAAGAAGGATAAACGTGATTATATCACTTATATGCGGTTCTTAGAATAACAAGATAAAAAATACAGTATTTTAAAGGTGCAAATTGAACAACTGAAACTTGGCCCAAGCTTAAACAACTGAACTTAGAAAGGTGCCTGTAAAGGAGGCAGGCTGGAGGGGTGGGTATCATATGGGAGTGCACATGGAGACTTGGTTGATGGAAGTTTACACTGGTGGTGGGATCAGTGATGTAATATTATATATTTAAAACTCAACTATACCTTCCTTTGTCCCTCAAGGTTTTGCAGGTGTGGCTGCAGTGCCTGGCTGTGTCGGCAGGTGGCAGATAGGAGGCAGGCTTGTGTAGACCCAGGGCTCTGCCCCTGGAGCCCTGAATGGTTGTTGGTCTGACATAGAAAAAGACTGGGCCCCTTAGGTGAACCCAGAGCCAGAGCAGAGCCTGGCAAGCTACCCGTGGTGTATTCAATATGCCCAAATCAGTAACAATAATGGATCTCATTCCCAACAAATGGAGATGTTACTGGTGGCCGTTTGAGCAAATCAATGAACAATGGGAAGACAAATGACAAATACCTTTGTAAATGACAAAGATTTCATGAAAATATGTGAAATATGTGAAAAGGAAAATTCAAACTTAAAAAAATGAAACGGAAATAAGAAAAGGAGTAAAAGGTGGGAAAGATAAGAAAATGTAGTAATACCATGAAAAATAAAATTTTTTTCTCAATCAAGGTCATCTGAAAGCATAATTACTAAATAATGGATAAAGAAGAGTTGCTAATATTTGATAATTTAATATATCTATTTAGTATTAATGACTAAATGAACATGAATTAATTCTGACTCTATTCACCTTAATTGATAGTTCCTCATTATTTTACTTTGTCCTACATTTCAAAAGAAATTGAGTCTCAGGGTCTTTCTAATGTGTGCTTAATTCTTTTCAGATGCAGAAGCTTTTATCATTGCCATATTGTTTCTCTTATCAAATAATTTTTGTTGAAATTTTTATAAACTGCATTTATGACTTCTTTTTTGCTTTATTTGCAATATGTTACTAAGCAATATCTCACTTTACTAGTGTCAACTTCTATACTTTTTTTACTTGATTGTCTGACTTCTGCTTAGTCTGACTTTCATGAAGGTCTGTGTCCAGTTATCGCTCCTCACTATGGTTTCATGGTTTTTGTACTTTTCTTAAGTATTCTTTATCAGAAAAAAAAGCAGTCATTCTTGATTGATTATCAAACTTTTTGAATGTATGTATATGGTATTTCTGAGTAATATTGAAATCTCAGAAAAATTAATTAAATAAACTGTGCCTGCTTTCATGACATAGATTGCTTCAAGTGTTATTAAACATGCTGGTATGAGATGTAACTGTATTGATGAAATATATTTTATATTGGATTCTGTCTACCTGCTGTTTCCCTTGGTTATTAACTTTCCTAATTTTATAAAGTCCTGGATGAGTAGTTAAGCTATTACTGCTATTTTATATGATAATTTGAAAGTATTTCAAGTATGCCATTTTAGAAAAAATTACCATGGTTAATATGTGCAGATAAACATTTATATATTTTATATTAATATTAAAATTTTCTTCATATTAAATCATTGTGATTAAACTATTTCATTTACAAAATATTTCATTTACAAATAGTTGTTTAATAAAAATATTCACTCTAAACAAAAGTGTGTCATTAATTAAATAATATTAGAACTGCAAAATTTCGCTATTTATATCTTTATACTAATGCTCCATGTGTGTGTATCATTACAAAACTATATACAATTTACAATTTTTTATCAATTGTATTTTTGGTAATGTTTAGTACACTGAGAATTACTTTATCAGCCTTGAAACACTAACCAAAGGTTATTTATAGAAATTTTACTTTTATGGCCAAAGCAATGGTTCTAAGTATAGGGTGTTTGCCTTGAATGCAGCTTTCGGCGTTTGATTATTGGAACCTCATATGGTCACCTGAGGCCCACCAAAGTATATATAGGAGGCACCACGAGCATCACTAGGTGGTGCCCAAATACCAAAAAATCAACAAATTAACAAATGTGTATGTATGTATATACATATATATAATGAATTATACATATATTCAGTTTTACTGATTCAACTTCAAGTTTGTACTAATCAAATTTACACTTTGTTTTTTTTGCTTGGTTGGTTGGTTTGGGGCCACACTCAGGTTACTCTGAACCAACTCCCAGATATGACATCAGGAATCACTTCTGACAGGCTCAAGATATCATATGGAGTACTAGGGATCAAATCCTGATTTAACACATGCTAAGCAAATTGCCCTACATCTTACCTATTTCTCCTGTCCCTCCTTATAAAATATTATGTTGTATCATGTTATATTTATAGGTATGCTATCCATAATTTTTTCTAAATATACTCATATTGTACAACTGAGAGATTATTTCCAATAAAAAGTAACTAAATAACTAGTTTCTCTCTCATTAGTTCTTCACATGCTCATTCTCCTATTCAAATACCTGAATTTAACAATTTTATTTACATTTTGTGAGTGAAATCGCTTAATATACATCCCTCTGTGTAGGACTTATTTAACGGCAATTAATTACAGGCTTAT
>JAJIBD010027510.1:0-13021 GCA_021461705.1 Cryptotis parvus
TGAAGAGCACTTTTTCATATGCCTTTTGGTCATTCGAATTTCTTCTTTTTGGAAGCTTCTGTTCATTTCTTCTCCCCATTTTATGATGGGGTTGGCTGTTTTTTTTCTTGTGAAGTGCTACCAGTGCCTGATATATCCTGAATACTAACCACTTGTCAGATGGGTATTGGGTGAATGTCCTTTCACACTCTGTGGATTGTCTTTGTATCTTGGTCACCATTTCTTTTGAGGTTCAGAAGCTTTTCAATTTTATATAATTCCATTTGTTTATCTTCGCTTCCATTTGCTTGGTCAGTGGTGTGTCGTCTTTAAAGATACTTTTAGTTTCGATGTCATAGAGCGTTTCTCCCATGTTTTCTTCGATATAACTTATAGATTCATGTCTGATGTTGAGATCTATAACCCATTTTGATCTGACTTTTGTGCATGGCGTTAGAAGAAGGTCTAAGTTCATTTTTTACATGCAGCTGCCCAGTTTTCCCAGCACCGTTTGTTGAAGAGGCTCTCTTTGCTCCACTAAAATTTTTTTGCTCCTTTATCGAAGATTAAGTGGTTGTATATTTGAGACTGTGTTTCAGGATACTCAGTTCTATTCCATAGGTCTATGGAGCTGTCTCTATACCAATTCCACACTGTCTTAATTTCAACTGTTCTGTAGTAGAGCTTGAAGATGGGGAAAGTGATACCTCCCATTTTCTTTTTTCCCCAAGGATTGCTTTAGCTATTCATGGGGGTTTATTATTCTATACAAATTTCAGGAGTGTTTGTTCAATTTCTTTGAAGAACATCATGGGTATCTTTATAGGGGCCGCATTGAATCTGTATAAAGCTCTAGGTTGTATTACCATTTTGATAATGTTAATCCTTCCAATCCATGAGCTGGGAATGTGTCTCCATTTCCTCAGGTCTTCTTTTATTTCCTGAAGTAACATTTTGTAGTTTTCTTTGTAGAGATCCTTTACATTCTTTGTCAAACTGATTCCTAGGTATTTGATTTACTGCGGCACAATTGTGAATGGGATAGTTTCTTTAATGTCCCTTTCTTCTCTTTCGCTGTTTGCATATAGGAAGGCCATTGACTTTTGGGTATTGATTTTGTACCCTGCCAGTCTACTATAGGAATGTATTATTTCTTAGCCTCTTGGTAGAGAATTTCGGGTTTTCCAGGTATAATATCATGTCATCTGCATATAGTGACAACTTGGCTTCTTCCCTTCCTATCCGGATGCCCTTAATGTCTTCTTCTTCCCTGATTGCTATGGCAAGTACTTCCAGTACTATATTGAATAGAAGTGGTGAGAGTGGGCAGCCTTGTCTTGTCCCTGATCTTAAGGGGAAGGCTTTCAGTTTTTCCCCATTGAGAATGATGCTCACTGTGGGCTTGTAGTAGATGGCCTGGATTATCTTGAGGAAGGTTCCTTCAATCCCCATATTACGGAGAGCTTTTATCATGAACGGGTGTTGAATCTTGTCAAATGCCTTCTCTGCATCTATTGATATGATCATATGGTTTTTACTTTTCTTTTTGTTGATATGATATATTATGTTGATTGACTTGCAGATGTTGAAACATCCTTGCATTCCCGGGATGAGTCCCACTTGGTCATGGTGTATAATCTTTTTGATGACTCTTTGGATTCTATTTGCTAGTATTTTGTTGAAGATCTTAGCATCTGTATTCATCAGGGATATTGGTCTGTAGTTTTCCTTTTTTGTGACATCTCTGTCTGCTTTGGGTATCAGGGTGATATGTGCCTCGTAAAAGCTATTTGGGAGTGTTTCTGTTTCTTCTTAAATTTGCCGGAAGAGCTTGAAGAGAATTGGGAGTAGGTCCTCTTTAAAGGTTTTGTAGAATTCACTGGTGAATTCATCTGGACCTGGGCTTTTTTGTTTGGGGAGACTTTTGATTACAGATTCTATATCCTCAATGGAGATAGGTTTGTTGAGGTATTCCAAATCTTCTTGTTGCGAACTTGGGAGGCTATAGGATTTCAGGAATTTGTCCTTTTTATTCTAGGTTCTCTTGTTTCGTGGTATACAGGCTCTCATAGTATAGTAATCTCTGATGATCTTTTTGAATTTCTGTGGTTTCTTTTGTGATGTCCCCATTTTCATTTCTGATTCTATTTATTTGGGTTCTCTCTTTTCCTTTTCTTACAAGTCTTGCAAGTGGTTTTTCAATCTTGTTTTTTTTTTCAAAGAACCAGATTTTGGTTTTGTTTTTCTTCTGGATTTTTTTTTGACATTCCATCTCATTGATTTCTGCTCTAAGTATTATTATTTCTTTCTTTCTGCTTGGGTTGGGCTCCTTTTGTTGATCACTCTCTAAGATCTTAAGTTGTGAAGTCAGACTGTTTGTGATGGCCTTTTCTTCTTTTCTGATGAATGCTTGAAGAGCTATGAACTTGCCTCTTAACACTGCTTTTGCTGTATCCCATAAGTTCTGGTAATTCGTGTCTTCAGTCTCTTTTGTTTCCAGGAATCTTTCAATTTCCTCTATGATTTCTTTTTATGACTTGCTGGTTGTTCAACAATGAGCTGTTTAGTTTCCAGGTACTTGGTACTGGTCTCCATTTTTGTGTACAATTAACTTCTATTTTCAGCGCATTATGGTCTGAAAAAATAGCTGGCACAATTTCTATTTTCTTAATTTTATGGAGGTATGATTTATGGCTCAGCATGTGATCTATTTTTCAGTATGCTCCATGTGCACTGGAGAAGAAAATGTATTCAGCTTTTTGGGGATGAAACGCCCTGTATATGTCTACCAGCCTTCTTTTTTCCATCTCTCTTCTTTTTAGGGCCAGTATTTCCTTGGTAAGTTTCTATCTTGTTGATCTATCCAGGGTTGATAGAGCAGTGTTGCAGTCTCCAACTACAATTGTATTGCTGTCAATGTCTTCTTTGAAGTCTATTAGTAGTTGTTTTAGGTATTTTGCTGACCCCTCATGGGTGCACATATGTTTAGTAGCGTGGTTTCTTCCTGATATATGCATCCCTTGACTAATAAGAAGTGACCTTCACTGTCCCTTCTGACCTTCAGCCTGGAAGTCTATGTTGTCGGATACCAGTATGGCTACCCCCAGCCTTTTTTGGATGGGTTGTTTGAGTGAAGAATTGTTTTCTAGCCTTTTATTTTTGAGCCTGTCTTTGCTCTGATTATTCAGGTGTGTTTCTTGAAGGCAACAGAATGTCAGATTCAATTTTTTGATCCAATTTGCCACTCTGTGTCTCTTAACTGTTGCATTTAGAACATTGACATTGAGAGAGATTATTGTCATGGGATTTTGTGCCATCTTTCTGTATAGGTTGGTTGTTCTTTTTGAGTTTTGTCTCATCTTAGAGTAGATCTTTCAGTCCTTTTTTTAAGGTTGGTTTTGATTTTTACAAAGTTCCTAAGCTGTTGTTTATCCAAGAAGTTGCATATCTGTCCTTCAAATCTGAGTGAGAGTTTAGCTGGATAAATAATTCTTGCTGAGGCCTTCATTTCACTAAGTTTTTTTGCTATATCCCACCACTGCCTTCGGGCCTGGAGGGTGTCTTTTGAGAAGTCTGCTGAAAGTCGAATGGATGTTCCTTTGTATACAATTTCCTTCTTTGATCTTGCTGCCTGAAGAATTATGTCTCTGTCTATGGCATCCGTTACTTTGACTAGGATGTGTCTTGTGGTCTTTCTATTGGGGTCTCTTCTTGCTGGTACAAGTCGCCTTCTTGGATCTGGATGCCTTCATCCTTTAACTTCGGGGAAGTTTTCAGCCACGATGTTTTTAACTGTTTTAATTTCCTTGGAGTTATTTTTCTGTCCCTCTGAGACTCTGATAATTCTTATGTTGTTCTGCCTGGCTTCATCCCATTGTTCTCTGTACCGTTGCTGATCCATTTTCTGGTCTTTTTCCATCTTATGTAGTTCTCTGAGTGCTATCTGCAGCTCATCTTCAGTCTCATTGATTCTCTCTTCTGCTGCTGTCATCCTACTGTTGAGAGCCCCGATTGTGTTTTTCATTTCATCTACTGAGATTTTAAGCAATGATATTTCTATTTGCATGGTTCTTATTTCTGCTCTCATTTCCTCCCGTAATTTATTGACTGCCCTTTCAACTGCTTCCTGCATGTTCTCCTGTATTTTATTGGATATCTGCTCCATTTTTTTTGTTGAGCTCCTTAAACTTCCTACCAATTTCTTCTCTAAATTCATTGTCAGAGAGATCATGCACATCTGCATTCTTTTTTGAGTCTTCAGGGTTGATTTCTTCATCTGTTCTTCGAACTGGGGATCTGCGTTGTTTCCCCCATGGTGTTGCGGTGTTCAGGGATAGAGTCCTCTAGTGTACTGTTTCTTTTTTCTTGAGGGTATTACCTTCCCTTGGTGTTGAATTTCCCTCGTTTTTGTATTAATAAGTGGCCACATGAGCAGCCGTCCTACCGGCCAGCCGCACACCCCAGGGAGAATACCTGAGGCAGAGACAGGCTGGTGTGAGAGTTCAAAATGTCCGTTTACTTTCGTTTCTTCTCGATTTCTGGGGGTTGTAGTTCCACCTTCTGCTGAGGCCTGGTGCTCTACCCAGAACCCCAGGCGCCTGCCTGCTAACCGCACACCCCAGGGTGAATACCTGAGGTGGAGACAGGCCGGTGTGAGAGTTCCAATTGTCCGTTTACTTCAGCTTCTGCTTGGACTTCCCGGGAGTTGTAGTTTCACCTTCTCCCAAGGCTTGGGGCTCTGCCATGACCCCAGGCACCCCCTCCGGCCAGCCGCACACCCCAGGGAGAATATCTGTTTTTTATTAAATATTATAAGCCTTTTTAAACTATTTTTATTAAATTGATCCATCTCTCTCTCCCTCACCCCCAGCAACCACCAACTTATTATTACTGGTATTGAAATCAAACAAATAACACCCCCCCATTTAACCCACCCCCCCACCCGCACCGGCGGCTGGTCGCTGGGGGGGTCTGACGAGAGAACCAGGGGCCCAATGACACCCTGCGGGGGGGGGGGGACCCACCACCCCCCGAACCAACTCCTAGGTACTTAATTATTTTAAATGCAACTGTAAACAGGAGTTACTGATGACTGATTTTGGGCATATCAAATAAAACATGGGTAGCTTGCCAGGCTCTGCTGTGTAGGTGGTATAGCCTCAGTAGAAGGCTCTCATCTTGAGTATTTACTAATGAAACTCAACAGGGGAAAGTTCAGAGATGTTACTGGCCCCCACCTGAATTTTTTTGTATGTGGAAAAAATGATTCAAAGAGAAATTTTAACTTCTGTTTTCACTTCACTTGTATCACTTGTCTTCCCGTTGTTCATTGATTTGCTCAAGCAGGCTCTAGTAACATCTCTATTAGATAGATGCCTTTGAGAAGAGTCAGCATATTTTCATGATTAAAAACACTTATAAATGTGGATAGAAGGATCAAACTTCATTGTAGTAAAGGTCATAAATGATAAACTGATGTGTCATACTTGAGTTGTAATAAAGTGGCTAGCTTTTTGCCAAAGTTTAGGCACGATATATACCATAAAATTGCAAGTACTTGATCACTTGATAACTTGAATCCCGTTATTCATCGATTTGCTCGAGCGGGCTCCAGTAACATTTCCATTGGACCCTATCACGTGCCAATGTAGCCCAATGGCATCTGGTTGATTCAGGAATATGAAGAGCCTCAAACCGTTCCTTCAGGGTCTTTACAAGGAAGTCTGACCATCTTGTAGGTGGGCGGCCACGTGATCTTTTGACATCCCGTGGGATCCAGTTGGTAATGGCTCTAGTCCAGCGGTTGTCTCCAAATCGCATTACATGTCCAGCCCATCTGATTTTCGATGCCTTGGCAAACGAGACAGCATCCCTGATTCTGGAATAGCGAAGGAGGTCAGAACTCCGGATTCCTTCTCTCACTTGAGTGAGGCGTGATATTCCAAGCATAGCTCTTTCGATTCCTCTCTGGGAGACCCGAATAGCATTCTCATCCTGCTTTCGTAGGGCCCAGGTCTCTGAGGCGTATGTTAATGCAGGGAGAATGGTGGAGTCAAAGAGATGTGCCCGGAACCGGAGGTTCTTTGTCCTTTTAGCTATTTCTTCGATGCCTTTGAAGGCATTCCATGCCGCTCTCTTCCTCCTGCACAGCTCAGGTTTTAGGTCGTTCATCATGTTGATTTCTCGACCTAGGTACACATACCTGCTGCATTCAGAGATGTTTGTTCCATTGAGAGTGAATGGGGCCTCTGGAACTAGTTCATTCTTCATAAACATAGTTTTCTATAGATTCAGCTGTAGACCTATCTTTCCACATTCTCGGTCAAAGTCAGCCAACATTTGTGCCGCTTGGCTAATGTTTGGTGTTATTAGAACAATGTCATCAGCGAAGGGGAGGTGGTGTAGTTGCCGACCATCTATCCTCACTCCCATTCCTTCCCATTCTAATTGTTTGCATGATGTTCTCGAGGGTGGCACTGAAGAGTTTTGGTGAAATGGTATCACCCTGTCGAACCCCTATTTTGACATTAATGATCACTTCTTTGTAGAATGGTGAGATCCTGGTGGTGAATCCGTAATACAGCTCACGAAGGATCTTGATGTATTGGGTTTGAACACCCTGTTTGGCTAGGGCTTCGATGACTGCTTCAGTCTCCACAGAATCAAAGGCTTTCTGTAAATCAATGAGCGTGAGACAGAGCGGCATCTTGTACTCCCTACAAACCTCAATGACCTTGGTTACCGTGTGGATATGGTTGATTGTGCTGAATCCTTTCCGGAAGCCTGCTTGCTCGCATGGTTGTCCTTCATCTAGTGTTCTGCTAATCCTGTTCAGGATGACTCGTGTAAACAGCTTGTAGATGACAGACAACAGGCAGATGGGGCGATAGTTGCCGATGTCGTGAATGTCTCCCTTCTTGAACAGTAGAACTGTCCTGCTGGTTTTCCATTGGGAGGGCACCTTGCATTCGGACAGGTAGCGTGTGAAGAGCCGAGCTAGTGTATTGATGAGTACCGATGGCAGATTCTTCAGGTGTTTGGGTCTGACTTTGTCTGGGCCTGGTGCTGTTCCCTTCTTTACCGACGAGATGGCATGTCGGTTCAGAAGGGAGAACGTTGGGAATGACATTTCCATCCTGTGGAATTTGGTATGTGGGCAGGTGGATGTGGCTATCAAAGAGATTTGAGTAGAAGTCATGGATAATCTTCTCCATTGCCTTTCTGGAAGATGTGATAGATCCATCAGGGCATCGGAGGGCAGTCATCTTGGTCTTATAGTTAGCAAAGAACAGGAGGGCAGTGCGAATGCTTTTCCCAGCTTCTGCTGCATCTTCCAGTATTTCTGCTCTTCTGTCTTTGAGGTCTTCTTTTATCGCTTCTCTGCACTGTTTAGCAAGCTTGGGCGTTAGCATTTGGTCTCCTGAGGCTCGTGCCTTGCCACGTTGGTGAATGAGCTCAAGAGTTTCTGAAGACAGGCGTCCTTTTGTGTCTTTCTCTCTCTCGGCATTCTTTGCACAATCATGGAGGTGCTGAACCAGTCGGTTGTTTCTTCTTCATCGATGTCGTCAATGATGGTATCTTCCCATGTTGCTGCAATGGTGCCAAAGAGTTCCCAGTTGGTGGTCGTTCTGGGAGTTCTCTTCTTAAACTTTTGCAGCCTTTTCTCCCGTTTGGGAAGTAGAATTTTGCACGAAGGAGACGGTGGTCCGATCCTGTTTGGAATTTGGGGGCGACAGCAACATGGGTCAGACAAAACCGTCGATTGAAGATGATGTGGTCAATTTCATTGTGGAACTGTCCCCCAGGAGATTCCCATGTCCAACGTTTCGCTACAGCTTTCTGGAACTGTGAGTTCCCATGAATGGTCTTGGTAGACATGATGAACTCAGATAGTCTCACACCCTGTTCGTTCCATTCTAGGCCATGGGTCCCAATGTGGAGTTCTTGGTCCTATCTTGGCATTAAAATCACCGACTATGACCTTGTAGAAGGTGTGATCTTTTTTTATAGAACTCCTCCAATTCCATCTAGAATTTCTCAATTTCATCTTCTTTGTATGTGGATGTTGGTGCATAGACAATGAAGATAGAAATTGCTGGCAGTGGGCCACATCTCCTCAAGTGTAATTGTCCTATTCGGTTTGTTAGGCATTCAAATGAATCAATGTTGACGGCCATGTTCGTGTTGACAAGGACACCAACGCCACCGATGCCTCTTTTCATCGCATGTTCCAAGGAACAATTCTTCTCCGGTATCAAATACAGCATGATGCAACTGGCGCCTCCTCGTCTCAGTCAGACCAATGATGTCGTACTTGATCTTTTTGCTTGCAGCATCAGATCCTCAATATATGCTTCCGATGCCAGTGTACATGCATTGAAAGTACAGACAGTCATTTTAGTCCTTCGTTTTGGCAGCCTAGGATGGCCATGAAATTTTATCAGGCACTGCTTGTTTGCCTTTCTTACTGCTGCCGTATTAAGGGCTCTTTTCGGGGTCAGGAAAATAAACATTTCTGTTACTGGTTTTGGCATATCGAACACGCCTCGGACAGCTTGCCAGGCTCTGCCATGCGGGCGCTATATTCTCATTACTTTGTGGGGCTCTCTCTCAGAGGGGTGGGTTGAATATTTCACGGTAATTTGGAGGTAAATCTGCCGCGCGCGGTGCACAACAGGGAAAACTCGTTTCTGCTCTGCCAGGTGTACCTGTGTCTTAGGCTCAAGCATTCCTGCACTTGAAATACTCTCCTCTGATGGGCGGGTCTCTGCCTGGTGGGTCCTTGTAGGCTGGGTTTCTGACAAGCCAGGCTGGAGACTGGATTAGTCTGCGGGCTGGAGACTGGATTAATCTGCTGGGTGGAGATCTTACCTGCTGGAGAGTGTGGATTGTGAAGATCGCTGCCAGCAAGGTGTGGAGGGTTTCTCTGGGCTCCTCCAAGGCTCCATCAGGATGGTGGATTCAGGTCGGAAGTTGCTCTCGTGGTCCATGGAATGCAGGGGTTCAACATGGAAAGCTGGTTTCTGCTCTGCCGGGTGTACCTGTGTCCTAGAAATAACACTTAGTTAAGCTAAAAGGATCCATACTACAAGCCTGACTCTTGTAGTATGTAGCCTATGACCCTATTCCTCGAAACTTATGTAAATCCATATTCCTATGAAATTTCTTCTTAGTACTCTATTGTTGTGTACTATCATATGTATCATATCATATGCTTGAAAAACGATGGTGTGCTAAAAACATATCTCTGAATAATGACAAGTATCTTGACACTTTACTATTTGTTTTTAAAATAAATAATTTTAGCACAGTGTTTATGGTTTCCTACATTGAGTATCACATTTTCTGCAAACAGAGTCAAGCTTCTAGTTTGAAAATATGCTGACTCTTCTCAAAGGCATCTAATGATATTATCATGGGTTTGTCATCTTTCCATTATTTTTTTGATGTTGTTATATACATTAATTGATTTGGTTGTTGAACAATTATTACATAAATGGCATGTGGTCATGACATGAGTTCTTTTTTGGTGTATTGTTGACTTCAGCTAATATTTTATTAAGAAACTTCACATCATTAGGGATTTTGGTTGGCACATTTTATTTTCTGTATCCTTTTCTCTTTGGGCATCAGGAAAATGATGGTGTGCTAAAATGTTTCTTGAGATAATTCCCTTTTCTTCAAATGCTTTTAAAGTGATTTAAAATTTTAAAGCAGGACAGTTAAGATGTCATCTTTGAAGTTTTGTTAGACATCAGTAGTGAACCATCTCGCTCCCTTGCTTTTGTTTTTAAGGGAGACTTTTGACTTACTCTTTTAATTTCCTTGTTGATAATTGGTTTGGCCAAGTATTCTGACTCACCTTGATTGAGTTTTGGCAGATTGTAGTATTCAAAAATTTTTCTATTTTGTTCTAAGTTCACAAACTTTGTGAAATAAAGCTGTTCATAATGGTCTGATCATCTTTAGTGTGTGTGTTACTTTGTAGCATCTATTGGTTATTTATAGTCCTGTTTACTAAATATTTTCCCTGATTATTTTTAGTTTTATATATTAGATATTTATCCCTGCTATTATTAATAGTAAGGACTATGACCCTATTCCTGAAAACTAATGTAAAATCTATATTCCTATGAATTTTCATCTTAGTACTCTATTGTTGTGTACCATATCATCTTATACCTTTTTTGTCATTTGTTCCCAGAAAAATAATTATTCCTCTTTGATGCCCTGTTAATCCAACTATTACTTTTAAAAAAATATGCAACTTCTAACTTATGCAAAATGCTCTTTATAAATTATGACACTGCTAGCAAAGAAAAAATCCTCCAAGGAATATTTAAAAAATTATAGTAACTCTAAAGAATATAAAATATAGAACCATAGTTTTGAACTTAATGCTGTATGTTGTAAATTACAAATATATTTTAATACTTTGTATTTTAACTATCAATATGATGAAAGTAATATAATCATGTTACATTAATAAATTACATTATAAATTAAGTAATGAGTAATCAGAAATCAGTGAAAGTTTTTGAGTGATGAAATGGAATCTGAGTTCCAACCTCCGTTGATGTTCCATAGTCAGGGACGCTATCTCATTTGCCAATGCGTCGAAAATCAGATGGGCTGTACCTGTAATGCGATTTTGAGATGACTGCTGGACTAGAGTTGTTACCGACTGGATCCCATGGAACATCAAAAGATCATGGGACGCCCACCTATAAGATGTTCAGACTTCTTCATCAAGACCCTGAACAAACAGTTTGAAGCTCTTTCGTATTCCTGAAGCAACCAGTTACCATTGGGCAACACTGGCACGTGATAGGGTCAAATGGAAAAATTACTGGTACCTATTCGAGCAAATTGATTAGTAGCAGGATGTCAAGTGATCAAGTGATCAAGTGATCAAATGGTAGTATCAAAATTTATACTAATATATTTTATTTTAGTAATTATAAATTCATTATAATATTATTTTCATAATTAGACAATAAAATCAGAAGAATGGGAAAAGAAAACTAGAAATTCAAGAGAAAAATTGTAGTCAAAATATATTAGTCAATTCAAGACTGTGATAAATTATCACAAATAGTAACTTGAATGCATACTTCTCAATATAAAATATCTTTCCTGAGTAATATAAGTTACATGTTCTACTGACATTAAAAGGGTAGACAAGTGAATCAGAAACTTATAGAGTAAAATGTAAATAACATGTTAAAATAAAAAATCAAACACCCCTAAATTTGAGTGTGAGTTAATCCTACACTGCCAATTTTTTCCAGAGCTGCAAAGCATTAATTTCATAACTCCCACTCAAATAGGCATTAGATATAAATTTACATAACCATCTTAAAACTTCCCCAACATATGTGACAAAGTTTAAATATCTAATTTGTGACAAAATTTAAATATAGATGCTGGAGTGATAGTGGTAGGATTCTTGCCTTGTGTGTGACCTACACTCATTAGCCTCCTGGCACAACAATGGTCCTCTGATTACCACACAGAGCGATTCCTGAGTCAGAAGTAAGCCATGAATACTTCTTGGGATGCTGCCACCCCAGAAGTGAAAAAAAGAAAGCAATTTTAAACATGGTCTCAAAAATATGTTAAAAATGTTATTTATTTTAATGTACACAAACCTGCAAATGTTAATAAAGTTCTGGAGTTGAAACTGATTGGAAAAGGAAGCTCCAATATTAAAATCAATGAGCATTAAAAACTCAGGTTTTTGAAGTGAACATTGCTATTTCTGATCACAGGGTTGTTGAGTATTATATAAAAATCTTTTAAGTTGTTTGCTGCTACTTGAGCATTCTGGTTTTGTTTGTTGAGTTTAGTTGGTTTCTGTATTTCCTCTCTAACTTGGTGTACTCCTACTGAAGTTTTAATTGGTGGAATTAAGAGGTTTCGTGTGCCCTTAGTGTTAGGATCTATGATCTGGGAAAACGGTATGGGAGATGGGTCAGAAACCACCTACTGAGGCTTTGGGAAGTAGGGTGGGCTGTGGAGATGCTGTCCATGCTGCTCTGAGACTACACCAGAGTACAAGTTTCTTAATAAAAATAGCAGAGGATGGTAAACTTCCTTTAATATGATACATAATTTTTGCCTTAAGTAAGGGAAACTCATTAACACATTAATGGATAGGCATCAGAGTAATTAGTAATGACATTTTTAAAGTTTCATATTTAGTATACTTGCTGTGCAAATTTCCATTTAATTTCATTTCATCCAATGCTATAACACATGCACATGAGTAACATCTAAATTCTGAGAAGTCAAAATTTTTGTTATACTTAAGATTGATGTTCTATCAAGAAAATCCAAGAAAACTTACCAAACTATATCTTTTAAAGCAAGTTTATTAAAGTAATAGGCAGGAAAACTAGGATGATAAACACAAAATGTGTCTGGTAAACTAGACTAACTCAGAAAATATTACTAAGAATATAATATGATATTGAAGTTAAATGAACAAAAGTGTAAGAAAATATAAGAGAACAATGATGAATTTTACTAAGAAATAAAACTAGGCTGATAACATAAGATACAGCAAGCTCTTGATAGGAATAATGAGTTATGAATAAGGGAAATGTTCTACATTTAACATAATTCCAATTAAAACCCTCATTAAATCAGTTTGAATTAGATAAAACTACATTTTTTCAAAATTATTGTGCAAAAGGAGAATTTTGAAAAAAAAGTAATAAAGGGAATTAAGAATCAAATTAGATTCCCATGTTCCATTTACTATATCTCATAAAAAAGTGTAGCTAGAGCTTTTAATTAAAATTGGCCTGGCAAGAAGAACAAAAAATGTTCTCAATTTCCATCAACTTGTCTCTCTTTGCAGCAACTAAGGACAACTTTTAGAAATGCTAGTTGCTTATAACATTTTAATGAAGTAGTATACAGTGTGGAGAAACAGGTTCAGAAAGGAACTTATACCTACAGAAATGTTAAGCAGTTGTTCACAGAAATAAATATTTAAACGAAATATATTTTAAAAGAAAAGAAATTTTGAATTGTT